>JAVTVY010007611.1:0-48865 GCA_036873755.1 Hanleya hanleyi | reverse complement strand
CGGATATGCTCTAATGGACGACGGCTGAATTATGAATGACGGACCAGACGCTTGTAACTTGATCATAGCATAAATTTCGTATGTACCATGATGAATAACGCTATCAAAGGCGACGGTTGGACGATATATGTAGCGTGATAACTTATGTCATCATGCCAGACATGTTTGAACCAACTAAATAAGGTATGAAGAACCGTTAACTAAAAAGTCACAATTGATGCTTTCTGTTGTGAAATTGTCTGTGATTTTTTTATATGATGTGAAAACTGTTCAGCCTCTCAAGGGAGGTTCTCAAACTCCCCAATATACTAGCGTCTAGTCCGTCATTCAATATTCAGCTGTCGTCCTTTAAAGAATTTCTGCGTCCATAATCCGAAGACTTATTACATGTTCCATGTAACAGCACTAGCACCAAATTAAAAAAAAACATAGTATACATCAACTTATGATGTTCCAAAAATATTAAATTCATGTCGCTGATCAGTATGCTCAATCCACTTGATTTTCGTTGTAAAGTCGTTATCTAAAGAATGATGTATCACAGTCACGCTGTGTGCCTGTTCATATGAACACCATGACGCTCTGGAAGTACATGGGTTCATACGGTCCCTAGCCGCGGTTAAGCGGAATTAGACAAGTCAAGAAAGAAACATAACGCCATAAATCTTACACGCTAATTTTGTATTTTGCTATGGGTGCAGTCCAACGTAGACCATTCGTTGCTAGAATTGAATAGCTATGGTATAACCCTTCCGTCCTTAGTGCTTGCCAAACCCTCCAGAAAAATCTTCTAAATGCATTTATTTTCTTGAAGGAAATGCTCATATCATTAACTCAAGATACAAGCCAGTTAGGCAATATTAAACCGGGAAATAATTGTCATGCCTTGGAATGTATTTCCATATTTTCTGGAAAAGCTATCAACCCAAAATAGGCAATATTTTGGTCATTTCCTGGGAAAATCTTGACAATCGATTTCAGTAAGATTTGTCACCAGAATTACCCGTCTCGGGGCGAGATAAAAAGGCTATTCAAAACATGGGGTCGACCACACGGATTTGGGTCACATATACCATTTGTAAAATAACCCTATTTTTAAACATGTTAAAACGTGCTAAATTGAGGCTGACTAAGGTTGACTTCGCGGCCTAAACGCGGTATCTCAACAGAGCTACCGATCCGAATATGCCAGTTTGAAGGAATAGTAGTACCAGTAGAGTAGTAGAGATTGGTACCATAAACATTGGTTACTAAAAAGGGAAGGTTATTTATCACTTGGTCAGACTAAAGCTTTCTACTGTATTTTAATTTTGAAGTGGAAACAATAATCCGTAACTATGGACTACATCCTATCATGCTTGGTGGTATAACCCTGTTGTATAAGTTTCTGCAATACTGTTTGTGATGTTGATTAAAATCGTTGTATTTAACACAGGATCGAGCAAACGTTACTAGGTGAGATACGTATACGCCATAAACAGGTCACACTGGGATATTGCTGTCCAGAGAAGGGGTAGTTTACGATATCGAAATTGTTATCATCTCTTTTGTCGTAAAATCGACGAGAGAAATGGCCCGCTTCATTTTTATAGGCATATAGGTCTAAATATGACGTGCACTTAGGACTAGCTGTAGTATCCTTCAAATCCAATGATGGTGGATATTTATCCTTTACTACGTCATTTATATAGCGATTATTCGCAGAGAGAAGATCGTTTATATAGAGTCTGGCGAATGAGAAGGAACGGGCTTTGAAATGATCATTTTTTAAAGCGCCTGCATATAGCTGTATTCGTAAGAGAACAGATATAGGTCAACCAAAAGGGTGCGCAGTTAATACCCATTGAAATACATATATGCTGTTGATACAATGTGTTGCCAAATTTCATTTAAGTATTATTAATGAGAAAATCAAGCAACTGTATGGACAAAGAAACATCCCATGCCTGATATCCCTTGTATGTAGTAGAACTAGACGGCCCAAGCTTGCAACTTATAAAACTTACTCAACTGGTGTCATGACTTTCATATTGAATACCCACTCCTGCAAGATCTTCAATTTAATACCTGTAGTGAATATATGCACTTTTATAACAACTACAGTACCGACCATCTTAAAGGTTCTACCTAACGCATTAGGGATTAAGTCCGAGCACGTTACGATTCACAGCATGCCCGTTAGTAACCTGCTAACGCGGTCTCAGGGTGCGTTAGGAGAGCGTTACAAGCAGGTTACCTGTGAACAATGAGTGCGTTAGATCGTTAATTTAACTGTCTCACAGGCTCTTCGAGCGCGTTACATAGAACAATAGTCGCGTTAGAAATTCTTAACGACCCCTCACCTCCTCGACAACGCCTTTTTATAGTAATGCATATATACGGTGTATATGTACTTGAAAATGAACTTTTCAGTTTATAATTTTTTTTAAATTCACTGAATTTTAAGAAATGTAATTAATAATTCCAGAATACATTTTGGCGCGTGATTTATTCTCTGAAAATAAATGGACGAGAATGGATAAGGGCGCTTTTTGCTGTATTTTTAGTAGCTATATTCGGCATATTTTATAATTTGTATTTTCTCATACATGTAATCAACCTCCTACCTACTTGCTCTTACCAGTATACTACCCTCAACATTTCTTGTGGGTTTAGTCATAATTTTATGTTGTAACTGTTCATTTTACTCAAGGGATCCAGGACAGGAACACGTAACGACAGGACCGCAATAGGTTGGTAGCCCTTATGGACAAGATCCGAATGAGCTTTTTCGAGAAGTGGACACAAGCCCACAACTATATACACGTATTTTCATTGGGGAATATCGGAGAAATGCATGTGAAGAAGAATTTTAACAAATGTGACACAAACAATTTGGCACGAAACAGTTTAATTAATTATTTAAAAAAAGGGTATTTTTTCTGTTGATTATTAAATTTCATGAAAAAAAAAATATTTTGATTCGGAATAATAATAACCAGAGAAATATATAGGAGAAAATAAGTACTTTTTCGTTGGTTTCATATTTTGCTTTTACCATATATTTTCCAAATATCTCAATGATAAGTTGTCAGCTCATTCCCCCCTTTATATTTTTTCTTGCTTGTACTAGAAAACAAATGATTTTTTCGATTTTTTTTCTTTCTTGAAATTTATTCATGAAATTTAGTAATCACCAGAAAAAGAATTCCTGTATTTTTATAATTGATGAAAACATTTTGTGCCAAATTGTTCTTGCCATTGTATTTGTTAACATTTACATTTCGTATATTTGTCTGATATTCCCCGATCAAAATCTATAGTTGTGGGCTCGTGTCCACTTTTGGAATAAGCCAATCGGGCTCGTATATATAAGGGCTCCTGTGTAAAGAGCTCCTGTCCTGTTGGACTCCTATCCTTAAATGCTTCTGCCTGCATTCTAAAGACCCCTCCCAGATACCGAAATATTATATTACGCATCCATATATGTATATATGTATCATAGCATGACCGTAAATTTACAAGCAATAAGGTCAGTTATACTTTTTGCCTTCCAAAGTGTGGATGAGGCGAATATTCCTCCACCCGCCTAGATAATGTGATATAAGTCAATATTTTAATATTAAGATATGTTATTCGTATGGTTTATATGCCCAGGGATGGAGCCAACGAATAAATAAAATTAACCTGGTAAATACATGTTAAATACGTCGAAAGGAGAAATATTTCGTCTTCATACGACTGAGTAAACATTTAGAAATCTGGTAAATCCATAGTAGTATACAAAGCGTAAATTGAGGGAATAGCGCCTCACTGCGCATGCGCAGAACCTGGTGTGACGTCATAAGTGTGTAAAATGGGGCGGTGTGCGCATGCGTATGGCCGCCATGTGGGAGGTGGGTACAAGATGGCCGCCATGTGGGAGGTGGGTACAAGATGGCCGCCATGTGGGAGGTGGGTACAAGATGGCCGCCATGTGGGATTGGCCGCCATGTGGGAGGTGGGTACAAGATGGCCGCGAGTGTCATGATGTGGGAGGTGGGTACAAGATGGCCGCCATGTGGGAGGGGGGTACAAGATGGCCGCCATGTGGGAGGTGGGTACAAGATGGCCGCCATGTGGGAGGTGGGTACAAGATGGCCGCCATGTGGGAGGTGGGTACAAGATGGCCGCCATGTGGAAGATGTGGGAGGTGGGTACAAGATGGCCGCCAGTGTCATGATGTGGGAGGTGGGTACAAGATGGCCGCGAGTAGTAAAATGTATAAAAGGAGTTGATTTTTAGGGAAAGGGTGTATTCAATCTGACTTACCTGACCTGACTTGATCAGCCAGCCAGCCCGCCAGCCCTCCTACCTGCCTGCCTTCCTGTCTGCCTGCCTGCATTCTGCCTGTGTGGAATGCATGTCCTCACTTGGTTCTGGGTTTTTTCCATCACGGTTGTGCGCAGGTGTATGACGTCACTTCCGGTCTGCGTGAATCGGGCGTGACCTGGGACTATGGGATGCATGTGCTGACTTGGTTCTGGGGTTTTTCCCTCACGGGGAGGTCACGTGATCAGTTCAAGGTCATATCCATTTTTTATCGATATGTCAACTCCACACCCAGTCCATTAAATGCTCCTTCACCTATGCTTCAATTTGATACCTCACTCGACCTGTGGTGTGAGTGAGTGCAATAATGTATTCATCCGCGGTGATGCAGTCATGTCTGGCGGTGATTCGGTCTCGGGAAAAAGCTTCCTTGCCCAATGCCTACGGACTTTACCGAAGATACACGGACTTTAACGAAAAGACACGGACGTACACGAAAAGACGCGAAGGTGAACGCCATTGTGGGAAACCTCCCACAGACAGGTCAGTACATACATTTCTATGTTGTTCACGCATAATAAAAGGATTGATCTGTAATCTGTGTTGTTGTTGTTGTTGTTGTTGTTGCTCTCTTTTTTTGGACTAACCCATCAGAATAGTACGTATCACGGACTACACCCGTAGAGCTACATCTGGTCTATAAAACACGTCCCTCTGGATCCCACACCTTCATTTCTACAGAGCCATGGCGGAGACCCAGCCCCATGCGACTCGCCTTTTACAGTATGCCACCGTGGTGAATTCATTCACGGGTTACCGAGCAGTGGTCCGGTCCATGTTTGCAGATGGCGACGACAACGAGGGACGACGCCAGATCCTGAACGAGTTCACAGAAGCGGTCCTCCACAGAGTGCACTCGATGGAGAGGCGTGCCATCGCTCACCACTACTGGACTATGACAGCCATCCTTGATGCTCGGGCTATGGACCACGAGCGCTCACGCCGCAACCAGCACCGGCTGGTTGGCCTCATACTAGTCTGTGCCCTATTCACCCTGGCGCTGTGGTATTGACACTATAAATACCAGGGTCAGACAGGGTGTGTGTCATTCACCGTTCGACATTTGGACCAAGCATGTCATCCGTCCTACGAGCCATCCTCCCCCTTACACCTTACCAGGTGGGATTATACGTTTATGAAGATTATGTGACTCTGGTGGAAGATAGTGGCGGGGATTGGAGGGCGTCCCCTGAGACTTTATCGAATACGGTGACACTACAGCGTGATGGGTGGACTAAGTTTAAACGGGTGTTGAGCGGAGAGTTAGACGGACACCTGATCCACCTGGACAAGGCCAACTACGTATACCATACTGCGCTCTACCCACGGGTGGGACGCTACCAAGAGCCGGCTCGAAGTTTCCTCCTAACTCCCTCTCTGTGATCAGCCTTGGAGAAAATAGGCCCTCTGGTGGACCAGTTATTTATACCCGACGATCGATCACCCCACCAATTGGCATGGGCTCATGCTATCGAACACGCACTAGATGAACCTAATGAAAAAAAAAGCGGATGGAGAAAATACTATATGTATAGAATGCGCAGAGGCTGGAATGACAGGGTCACCTCATGAAGCCACCCACACACACACATGACGGGCCAGAACGATGAAGAAGAAGAAAAAATCCGTGATGAAGCCGCGGGGCCAATGGCTGAACCCCATGAACAACTACATGAACCCGACGCCGATGCCATTGATTACCCCGCTACACTCAGTCAGCCCAATGACATGACCACCTGATCCTTTGATCTCACGGGGTTCTCCCTATAAATACGGGAGACAGTGAAATCTGGTACCATTCACGTACTGACCATGACGGAGCATATAGTACTGGCGTATTTCAGCTTGACCCCCGAGGTTTTCCTGCACGTGTATGCGGATAAGGTCGATATCATGGAGGAGATGGTGGGAGACACGGACCCTACACAACCGTGCCCGGCTCACATTCGTCTGTCCCGGGAGGGCTAGACCAAATTCAAACGGGTGTTGTCTGGTGAACTGGACGGCGACCTCATCCACTTGTGTCACGATGTGTACATCCGACGCGGCCCTTTCTTTGCTCAATTGGCTCGGCTAGATGGAGGTACAGTGCATTTTTCCCTTCACCCTGATCTATGGTCTGCATTGGAAGATGCCGTGGTGGATGTGGATGAAGTGCTTATCAAGCGGTCATCAGACGAGTTGGACTGGTCATTGACCATGGCCACTGTGGAAGTCCACGAAGAAAATCAGAAAGAAACTCAGGCCCAAGATATACCCGTTATAAATAAACGATAGAGCCAGGGTCCATCATCATTTTGTCACCATGAAGCGCTGGGAGAAGGTGTTGGATAACTTATACTACAGTCTCGACAGTCCGGCAGCCTATAGTGCATTGTCGGCTCTCTATCGAGCGGCCAAACCCCAGGGGGTACAACGTGCCCAAGTCCGAGATTAGTTAAGAAGACAAGACACCTATACCTTACATCGATCTGTCCGTCGCCATTTTCTACGGAACCGGGTCATCGTGGGAGGAATAGATGCCCAGTGGCAAGCGGATTTGTTGGATATGAGCGCCTTTGCCAAACACAACGATGAGAATCGGTATATCTTGACGTGCATCGATATCCTATCCAAGTATGCGTGGGTGGTACCCATCCGGACGAAAACGGGGGCGAATCTCATAGCGGCGTTCAAAGACATCTTCAGACCGGGCGCAAACCTTTGTATTTGCAAACCGACGAAGGCACGGAATTCCTCAACAGACCGTTCCAACAGTTTCTGAAAGCCCAGAAGGTGTTTTTCTTCCATACGTACAACGAGACCAAGGCTTCCGTGGTGGAGAGGTTCAACAGGACATTCAAAGGCCGCATGTATAAATATTTAACCTATAAGAATACAAGGCGGTACATCGATGTTCTCCCGAAACTGGTGAGGGGTTACAATCGAGCCTATCATCGAAGTATAGAGAGAGCCCCCATTACCGTGACTCAACGCAATGAAGCCCAAGTCCGGCGTGTCTTGTACCCCAGGCCATCGCAGCGAACGACGAAGGCGGTGTACAAGGTCGGCGACCCTGTACGGATCAGTAAAGTCAAGGGCAAGTTCGAGAAAAGTTACTTGCCCAACTGGGGCGATGAGCACTTCCTGATTAAACGGCGCCTACCCCGACAGCGGCGAGTCTATGAACTGGAAGATCTCCAAGGCGAAACGTTGCTGGGGACGTTTTACGACACGGAATTACAGCCTGTTGTAAAAACACAGCAAGACTACTACACGGTGGAGCAGATTTTGAAAACGGAACGTCGACGTGGCAAACTGTTTCATTTCGTAAAATGGCAAGGCTGGCCCAGTTCCGTCAATTCCTGGGTCGCTGCCAACCAGGTGAAACGACTATAAAGCCAGACACCACTGCCGTCCTCCTTCATTCCACGACCGACCCCAGTGCTATGGACCAACAGCAGCTGCCTCCGAAGACAGCGTCTCGCAAAACGCGCAAAGCGCAAGTGGTCTTTGGGGTGCTATTGCTAACCCTGCTGAGTGTGTTGTACGGAGGTGTGTTTTACGACGTAGCCTATGTCAGTACGTTACTTAACCAACTGAGAACACCACCCATCAGTGAAACGGGTCTACAGAGAGCACCAATCGTATCGAGCCCAGTCACCACCACCACCACCACCACCACCACACCCCGCGTACAAGCCACGTCGAGCTCTACACTTACACCAAGTACACCTACTACGTCTCAAGACCCACCGGATTTCATCCTTCACAGTGAACCGACAACGACGACGACCACCCACGTTGTACCCACCCCCAGCACCATCTCTGAACGTGAACAGACAACGACGACCGACGTTGTACCCACCACCACTCCAGTTCACTCGTACGAAATTTACAAGAGCGGGTTACCCGACAACGGATAGACCTCAAACCATGGACCCTCGGTGGCAGCATCCCTTCACCTGCGTCATCGCAGGACCGACGGGCTCCGGCAAAACGCACTTCGTCAGGAGGCTCCTTCAACACGCCGACAGCATGATCACTCCACCCATTGCCCGAGTCGTGTGGTGTTACGGAGAATGGCAGGAAGCGTATGCAGCAATGCCCCACATCACGTTCGTGGAGGGCCTACCCAACCTGGCCGATTTGGAACCCGACACCTTGGTGGTTGTGGATGATCTCATGGCGGAGACGGATGCACGGGTCACCCAACTCTTTACCAAAGGCAGCCATCATCGACGGCTCAGCATCATCTACATTGTGCAGAATCTGTTCAGTAAAAACAAAGAACATCGGAACATCAGCTTAAATGCCCACTACCTGGTGGTCTTCAAAAACCCGAGAGATACCACTCAACTGCTGCGCCTGGCGAGACAGATGTATCCCGGCCGCACACCGTTTGCGTTGGAAGCCTTCAAAGATGCCACAACCCCTCAGCACGGGTATATGCTCTTCGACCTCAAGCAAGCCACTCCCGACCACCTTCGACTACGGACCGGCATCTTTCCCGGAGAGACCCACCACGTGTACATGCAAAAATAATGTAAACACACCCACAGTGGCGCCCCCAGCTGGGGTTGTGTGTTTGATGATGGGGAATAATAAAAAGAATGAATACCACAGCAGGTTTGACTTTGTCTGTGAGGTGGATAAAAAGGGCAGAGTTGTGGGTTCTAGCATTAGTTGTACAGGATGTCTGCGCGAGTACGGAAGCACGCTCCCACGCTCCGTGTATTGAAGACGGCCCCACCCGAGTTGGTCCGAACCATTGTACGCGGTGCGGACCCTGACCTTGTACGCTGTCTGTGCGAGATCGGGTACAACCTGTTAAAGGCAACGTACCACTGACTCCGGCTCAGAAGACCAAGTTGGCCAAGCATAAGACAGGTCTCCGAACCCTAGTCCAGAAGCGGGTCCCTCAAACACAAAAAGAAAAAGGTGTTACAGAAAGGCGGCTTTCTCGGGGCCATCTTAGCACCGTTGGCCGCTTCCGTGTTGGGTCCAGTATTGGGTGGACTCTTCGGCCGACAATGAACCACACGAAAAAATGGTCCTCGTCGAACCACGGTTCCTGCAAAACCTCCAATCACGCTACCCTGTCTCACCTACGGTGAAGACCATAAACAGCCTCGATGGAGAGATGCAACAGATCTTACAGAGACCGGGGTTAAGCGACAGTGAGAAAGTACAACGGTACAATGAAACGCTTCAACGGTACATGACGTTCATGGACCAATACAAAACCCTGTCTACCCCAGCAACAGCACCACCACCACCACCACCACGTGACAGACCGCTGACCTCAGCACCGCTCCAACAGCCGGGTCAGGTAGCCCCCACAGCCCCACAGTGGGTGGAAGACGAAGTGTTGAAGAGTGTACCTGCATCGTTCAAGAAACAAGCTGGCCTGGTATTACAACGGATGAAACAGAATCCTAACATGACTTGGAATGATAAAGGCGAACTCCTGGTACAGAATCAGGTGGTCCCCGGCACCCAAATGACGGATTTAGTGAATGATCTGATGCGTCAACGCAGATCGCACACCGATCCTCGAGGATGGGAGGTCTTCGCTCAAGGCTTGAAAGACATGCATGTACCACAGGAATTGGTGGGGAACCCCACCGCTGGGCCTTTATGCAGCAAACCCAGCAATCACCGAGTGGCCCACTACCTTCTTGGGAAGTCGAATGGGAACCGGAGTCACCCCCCAAAACACCACCACAACGGGCACTTTCTTTTCGCGCCTATAAAAAAACACCCTTGATCAAGACACCCCACATCTCCAGAGCCGTGACACGTAGCAAGTCACCGCGACGAACACGACGCCGCACACAACCGCCCAAGGCCTGGAAGACCTATTAAAACCAACAGCAGCAGCAGGACAGCTCAGTCGCCATGTTTTACCTGACCCTACCCAGTAACAGTTCGCTGGATGTGTTTCCTGACAACACCGTGGCCAAGTACGTCACCCAGTTACCGCAACCGTTACATTTACCTGGACGCTGGGAATGTGCCCTCGTGGATGTCCAATACCCTTACTCGTGGTACAACGTGCGAGCCAATGAAGTGTGGTACGAGGTGACCTACGAAGGCAAAAACACCCGACTCACCCTGTCCGAAGGCCAATACGATACCCCCAAAGAGTTCATGGGTGGGCTGTCAAGACTGATGCATGATAAGGCGCTACGGGGGGTGACGGATAGTGCAGCACGCCTGATAGCCTTGCGCTTCAAGAGAAACGTGTTCTTCGATGTCAACGTACACAACGACAAGGCACAGCTTACCCTCACCGATACCGTGAATGTGAAACTCAGTCCTACACTACAGCAAATGCTGGGTTTCGATCTACAGACGTTCGCTGGTCCCACCCAACACCATGGCGAGATGCCGATGGATATGAAGTCGGGTATGTACGGACTCTACGTCTACTCGGACGTGGTGGACAACCACATCGTGGGCGATATCAACACACCTCTGTTACGGGTGGTCCCCATTAAAAAGACGTATGGCGATCAAGTCACCCACAGTTTCAACCATATCATGTACCTGCCCGTACGACATACCGATATCAACACGATCACGGTGGATATAAGAGATGACACGGGACGAGCGGTGGCATTCGAACGAGGAAAAGTGGTGCTGACACTTCATTTTCGACAAGCACGTGCTCCCCACTTTGCATAATGAAAGTACCTTACGAGTGCGATGCACGCAGCTATGCCGACTATTATGCCCAACAGGCCGGGGGTGGCTTTCCGGTCTTTAGCGGTGCACGCATGCAACGAGGACATGGACTGGGGAACATACTCGGCAGCATTGTGAAAACGTTCCTGCCCTTGGTGACGCGTGGGGTGAAAGCAATCGGCAAACAAGCGGTACGCAGTGGACTGCAAGTGGCCGGTGATGTCTTGGGGGGTACGGCACCCCGACAAGCCTTGAAACGACGGGCCAAAGAAGCGGGAGGCGTCTTGGTGGCCAAAGCACAACGCACCGTAGGGAATAAAAGAGCTGCCCCACCGAGATCACGCACCAGTCGACGACCGACCCAGCGACGACGCACATCCAAGAAGACAAAGGATATCTTTTCTTAAAACATGGCCTTAATCCACGCCGAGTCCTGCCCCTCCACCAACAGTGAATTTGATTTGTGGACCGTGCCGCCCACACAAACCAGTGTCGAACAAGGATTATGGGTGGAGCATCTCCCGCTCTCCAGCATCAACGAAACCGGGCCCATCGAGTTCACCATCAGTAATGCGGATACGGCCTATGTGGATTTAGCCCATACCTACTTGTATGTGAAAGCCAAGGTGGTCAATGGAGCTGGCACCAGAATCGCTGACCAAGCAACGGTGGGCCCGACGAATCTCTGGCTGCACTCGATGTTTCAGCAGGTGGATATTTTTCTCAGCGACAAACTCATCAGTGACTCCACCAACACGTACCCCTATCGAGCCTACATCGAGACACTGTTGTCGTATGGCCGAGAGGCTAAAAAATCTCAGCTGACAACCGCTTTATTCTACAAGGACACGGCCGAGCACATGGACACGGCGGACAATGGGGGGATATAACAAACGGAAGGCTTTCACCGCGAACAGTGCCTCGGTGGATATGATGGGTCGACTGCACGCAGACATGTTCATGCAAGACCGGTACCTCTTGAACAAGATCTCCATCAAAATCAGACTGATACGGGCGCCTCCGACCTTCGCCTTGATGGCTACTAACGTAGAGGGGCATGCAGCGGACTATAAGATTGTCATCCGAGACGCAGTCCTGTATGTCCGAAAAGTGAAACCGAATCTAGCCGTTCAATTGGGACACATGAAAGCCTTGGAAACAAAACCAGCCCAGTACCCTATCCGACGTGTGTAAACCAAAGTGTTCTCTGTGCCTGCTGGAAATATGGGCGCCAACAAAGAAAACCTGTTCCTGGGGGAACTACCCAAGCGATTGATCCTGGCCTGTGTGGAAAATACCAGTTTCAGCGGAGCCTACCCAGAGAATCCGTTTGACTTTAAACATTTCGGCATCAATTTTGTGGCCCTGCATGTGGATGGACAACAGGTGCCAGCCACGGCCTTAACACCGAACTTTGGGCGGAGGAATTTCATTCGAGCCTATCAGAGCCTGTTTACAGCCACCGGTCAAATAAACCAGGACGAAGGGAATATGATCAGTCAGGAGGACTACGCGAACGGATACACGTTGTTCTGTTTCGATCTGACCCCCACCTTAGAGAACGACCATCAGCTGGCCCTGGCCAAGCAAGGCAATTTACGGTTGGAAATCCACTTTGCACGAGCCCTGGCGACCACCGTCAATGTGATCTGCTACGCCGAGTTTGACAACATCATTCAAGTGGACAAGGCGCGCAACGTCCTGTGTGACTTCTCCACCTAACATGGATACAGACCAGATAACCACCGTGCTGGAGAATGACCCAGAGACACGTAGGGTCTTTCAAGGGGTGTTCGCCCGAGATGTGTTTCCATTAGACCGTATGTATCCGGCTGCTTACGTTCTCAACACGGACCCGATGGATCGACCCGGTGAACACTGGGTGGCCGTGTACTTGACAGAAGAGCAGGGGGAATACTTTGACCCGTACGGTCTGCCACCCCTCCATCCCGATTTAACAGACTTCATGGATCAAGGCACAGAGACGTGGTGTTGGAACAGTCAAACGTTGCAAAGCCTGACCAGTGGCGTGTGCGGACAATATTGCTTGTTTTACCTGTACCATCGATGCCGGGGAAGACCCTTATCTACTATCGTACAGATGTTTGACGAGTACCCCCAGGCCGAGGACCGCGATGTACTCGTCTATGACTGGGCCGCCCATCATTTCAATGTACAAGCCCCGTTCTGGGCTTAAGTTAATGACAAGCCCCTTGTTCTGGGCTTCAATGTACAAGCCCCTTGTTCTGGGCTTCAGTTAATTACAAGCCCCTTGTTCTGGGCTTCAGTTAATTACAAGCCCCTTGTTCTGGGCTTCAGTTAATTACAAGCCCCTTGTTCTGGGCTTGAGTTTTCACGTGGTTGTTCTCACGTTGTTGTTGTTCACTGAATAAAAAAAAAAATGAGATCTCACCAAAAAACCCTGTCTTGTGTGTTTTATTCCTAATGCATCAATGCCCAATGTGGAGATTCAGTCAAACTGAAATCAGTGGTGTAGGATGGGGTCAAAATGTAACCCATCAAGTTTAGAAGGCAAGAGCACTATAGTAAAAAATAGAGAACCAATGAAATCAGCCTACAGACCAAGTACGTGTCTTTGGTCTAGGTTTGGAGCAGGCATTTCATTGAGGTACGTGTATACGGTGAGTGAAGAGACTCGTCCAACACGTATAGATTATGACTATAAGTTCTATGAGCATAATGCATGAAAGTGGCTTTGAACACCGTATTAGTCAATCAGTGGCCTAGAATGGAGCCAAAGGTAACCCATCCATGTCCAGAAAAACATTACCCGGGTGTACAAGAACCCAGATGTAGGCGCGGACGTCAGCGAAAGCACACCGTGAATACCCCAATTCCATTGGCTGATTGTTCGATCGCTGATTGGTTCTTTTTCTCGACCGCTGATTGGCTCTTTTTCTCGACCGCTGATTGGTCCAAATGGAACTGCCCATCTTTCCCAGGTTCATCTAGAATCCCCCTAGAATCTAGAATTTTTTATTGTGCTCAAGCTCTGACTATAGCGATGCCGCAACATTGTCTCATTGGACATTGGACCGTCTGACCTGGAGGTGACCCTTTGACCTTTTGACCCGCGTCCGCGCGCGCGCGCACTGCCGGGGATGACGCGGGAGACGCGCGCGCGCGCGCGCTCGCGCTGCGGGGCGCTGGGGCGGGGCGGGAAAACCCACCGGCGATTGAACATACGGACGTCTAAGAGGAAACATTAGGAACTCTTCTATGTTTGGAGGTAGTTTTTAGTGAAAAACCCGGAAGTGACGTCATACAGGGTCCAGTTTTCGACACTGAGTGACCACATCCGACAAAATGGCCAGTTTTCGACACCGGATGTGCCGCCATCTTGAACATACGTGCCGCCATCTTGGATATGTCCCATAATGCACCGGGTCAAAATACTCGCTTCTGATTGGACGAGAGCTCTGGGACGGATTTGAAATACTCGCTTCTGATTGGACGAGACCTCCGTATTGCATCTGCCATCTTGTACCCA
The DNA here is from genome assembly GCA_036873755.1 of Hanleya hanleyi. Taxonomy (NCBI): domain Eukaryota; kingdom Metazoa; phylum Mollusca; class Polyplacophora; order Lepidopleurida; family Hanleyidae; genus Hanleya; species Hanleya hanleyi. The sequence continues at coordinate 34,335 of JAVTVY010007611.1, read as the reverse complement.
CCTCCCACATCTTCCACTCACTGGCGGCCATCTTGTACCCACCTCCCACATGTCACTCACACTGGCGGCCATCTTGTACCCACCTCCCACATCTCACTCACACTCGCGGCCATCTTGTACCCACCTCCCACATCATGACACTCGCGGCCATCTTGTACCCACCTCCCACATCATTACAGTCAGACCAGCAACATGCAGATAGATGTTCATGAGATAGATTAACAGCATTTCTACCTCAAGATGTGGCGGCCATCTTGTACCCACCTCCCACATGTCACTCACACTGGCGGCCATCTTGTACCCACCTCCCACATCTCACTCACACTCGCGGCCATCTTGTACCCACCTCCCACATCATGACACTCGCGGCCATCTTGTACCCACCTCCCACATCATTACAGTCAGACCAGCAACATGCAGATAGATGTTCATGAGATAGATTAACAGCATTTCTACCTCAAGATGTGGCGGCCATCTTGTACCCACCTCCCACATCTCACTCACACTGGCGGCCATCTTGTACCCACCTCCCACATCTCACTCACACTCGCGGCCATCTTGTACCCACCTCCCACATCATGACACTCGCGGCCATCTTGTACCCACCTCCCACATCTTGCACTCACTCACACTCGCGGCCATCTTGTACCCACCTCCCACACATGACACTCGCGGCCATCTTGTACCCACCTCCCACACATCACGCATGCGCACAAACACACTTATGACGTCACACAAGGTTCTGCGCATGCGCAGTGAGGCGCTATTACGCCAATTTAGCCTTTGTATACTACTTACCTACCCTCAAGGCATCTTATGGGGCCATGTTAATGATGTTTTTCCTAAGTTTTACGTTTTTACTTTCTTCACAAATAATGAATGTTTCCTTTGCTAAAGATGCAAAAGGCATGCCTCCAATCGTATTCGATCGACTGTATCTAGTTTCTTCAATATTTGGCATATGCATTCCTTGTGACAAGATGTTGATTGGTATTGCATTTCAGAAAGATCTGCCTGTAGGTGGCGCCACTAGGATTCTTTCCGTTCTTTTGTGCTGCAAGCAATAACTTTGAAACGCTTTGAAATGTTGCTCAAAATTTGGTTTCCGGGGCAATAACTTGAGAACTGCTCATCAAATTCTTCCCAAATTAGGCATGCATATACGTTGTACCTTGCCATGAGATGTTGCTTGGGATTGCGTTATCCACTTCTGCTCAGAAAGTGATGCCACCTGATGACAAAATCTGAAATTTGTTTTTGGCCAATAACTTGAGAACTGCATGCTCATCGGATTCTTCTCAAATTTAGCATGCATGTATCATGCCAGGAGATGTTGCATGGGATTGCCTTTCACTCACTTCCACTTACAGGTGGCGCCACCTGGTGGCAAAATCCCAAATTTTCTCCGGGTAATACTATGACCTAAGATGTCGCTTGAGATTGCATTTCGCCCACTTGCGCCTATAGGTGGCGCCACCAGGTGTTAAAATCGAAGTTTGTTTTCAGCCATTAACTTGAGAACTGCTCATCGGAATCTCCTCAAATTTAGCATGCATGTAAAATTAAAAGGAGATGTTGCGTGGGATTGCCTTTCGCTCACTTTCACTTACAGGTGGTGCCGCCTCGTGGCGAAATACCAGATTTGTTTCCGGTTCGTCAGATTCTTCTTAAATCTGGTATGAATATATCATGACATACGATGTCGCTTGGGATTGCGTTTCGCCCATTTTTGCTTAGAGGTAACACCACCTCGTGTCAAATCTAAATTTGATTTCGCTCATCAGATTTTTCTCCAATTTGGTATGCAGATACCATGCCATGATATGTCCCTTGGGATTGTATTTCACCTGCTTCTGCATACTGGTGGCGACACCTGGTGGAAAAATCTGAAATTTGTTTCTGGCAATAATTTGACAACTGCTCATCGGATTCTTCTCAAATTTGGTATTCATATGCCATAAGATGTCACTTGGGATTGTGTTTCGCACACTTGTGCATATAAATCTAAATTTGGTTTCCGGGAAATAATCCCTTTTCAGATTCTTCCCAAAGTGCGTATGCTGATACACCATGTCATGAGATGATCCTTGGGATTGCATTTCGCCGACGTGCACCTACAGGTGGCGTCACCTGGTGGCAAATTTAAGATTTGGTTTCCAGACAATAGGTTGAGCATGCATTCAGCTTCTCGTCAATTTTGGTTTGCAGATAATATGCCTTGAGATGTCACTTGGGGTCGCTTCTCGGTTACATAATTTCCATGCTTTACTGCATGGAAACTATATTACAGAAGCACAAAAACGTTCAGTCAACCGTTCTGAGTTGATTTTAAAACTTGGGAAGGCAGAAAGACCCTTCCGCATCCAACGCCTATGAAGTAGCATTTGCCTCCCTCATGTATATCCCCCCGAGACCAACAATGCTAAAAAATATTGCTGCCATTTCGGCGGGGGACTTAGCATCCTCTGGCTGCTTGTTTCAATTAAATTCTAATACATACCCTCACCAAACTGAGTTATATATTTTCTGATGGCCGTAGGCGTTCATTCAGGAAATTAAAATTAAGTCGGACTTCTGTTCTTTTGTTCACCACAACTGAATTGAATTCAACTTACATGGAGCGGCATGTGAACATTTATTCTAAAATATCCTTGCAAATACATCTTGAAGTATATTCATCAGAAATATTTGAACTTTCTGGTTTCCTTAATATAGTTTTCAAACAGTGTAAGCGTGCCTCGTTTTTTAAATTTTGTCCTGAAAATGATTTCATGACAGTTCAATGTTCAATAATTCGGAAAATTCCACATCGAATGAAATCACCAAGTTGATTGTGACGTTGACATATATCCTTTCTAATTTTCCAGACTTTCGACACACGAGCCGTCAAGACGACGCCCGGGGAAACTTCGGCGTTTGCAAAGTCTCAACAGAGAATCAAGTCTACAGGAAGTGACGGAAGAGAATTCACCGGTAGTACCAGAAGACGCCTATCAATCGGCACCAGAGTCCTTCGTGCCGGACGTCATACAGAAGTCTTCGTGCGAATTTGCCATTAATGTGATTGAAAATATAGAGATGCAGGAACTGACATGAATGGTTAATGCGGTGAAGCGATTTATATTTTAGACTGAAACTTAATAATCTAGAGTTTTGGTTCGTAGTTGGCCCTTCGCGATGCCTTCCCACCGTGTGGAAACAGAAAATGTGTGACAAAGGCCTGGTGAAAGTTGGATGCATTGCGCTCCGACTAATCGCCTACACGCGCGTTCTTATGTGAGCTTCTTAGACCTACAAGACGTGGTGGTAGATACCTCCGTATATGGGACAGGTACATCGACATTTAACAAGGTTGTATATAACAACCATTAAGTTTATCTCGTTGTACCGGAACTGTTCTGTATGTTCCGGAGGGTAGGACCACAGTATGAGATTTTTACCCTCAAGCAGTGTTCGACATAAGTTATAGGTTAATTCGGAATTTCGTCAACAATGATATCGTTCAAACAGATGGAAGTGTACAACTTTATGTGCATCTTGTCCTCCAACTAATTTTAATTCCACAACCGAATGGAAGATTGTGTTATCGGTACGGCGCATCACGTTGGGCACACCGGTTCTCGTCAGATCACCGAAGTTAAGCAGCGTTGAGCTCGGTCAATACTTGGATGGGTGACCGGTGCTGTACTGACTGGGCTGATCAGTGTCCAGAATAATAGGAACTGTGGACACTCTCGTGTTCTGGCACATGTAGGCACCGTCGTGATATGACTGAAACAATGTTGAAAACGACGTTAAATCCTACTCACTCACTCACCTTGTGTTATCGGTAAACAGTTAATCAACCAAAACTCTCAGAATGCTGCTCCAGGCACGCGGTAGAGCAAACGCGCATGTGCGAGAGAAAGATAGATAAAGACGAGCCCAAGTACAACAACCCTTTTCCATGCAGGCTTATTTTTGTGCCGATAGCGGCTTTTCGTCGCTTTATTATGATATTTAGAGGTTTTATATACGGACACCTCCGCCCTTGAAAACTGCCATGTACATAGTTTTTAGACTCGTTTTGGAGAATGCAGGGGAAAAAGAAAATGGGAGAACTGAACATTCAATTTCCAGCTTTCGTGCCGATGCAGCATTTTCCAAAGCTGAAGGGTGTCATTAGAATCGTCATGGATGAGTTGCCCATTTTGCCTGAGCACACCATATCTGGTCTTCGCTTTGCTGAATTAAGGAGTTCGAACATTCCCATGTGCACAATAGATACTTTGCGGTGATGTTCAAGATAGTTCCGTGCCTTTGAAATGCCAGTTGGTTTACTAATATTTGCTATACATTTTTGAGATAGTTCACCGACTACAGATCGTTCAGCCCACCGTCCTTTTTCTACAGGTTATAGTAACATATTAATCGAGTTAACACGTTCCGATCATTTTAACATTCCAAAAATTTCGCTTTTGTTATGATTGTATTGCGATTAATTAATGGACGAGCTGTTATTATAGGTTTTTGCAGGTTTTGTGATATATTGTATATAATGTACAAACCATACAATACACTCGGTGCCGCATTGTGAATACAAGTTATGTATTTCGGAAGACTGAAATAATTAGAAATGGACTTGAATGACCGTGGCTGGAATATTGTTGGTCCTTTGCCCCTCATTGTTATATCGTTACTGTCATTTACAGCACCGGATGGCGGCAAACGTTTACAAGGGTCACACAACAGGAAAACAGATCTGTGAAAGACGACCATCAAAACGCCCGAATATGTGGCCGTAAATTGGTGTTTTTCTTGTTCACATCTTGGCGGGATAAATTATTTTAATCTATTGATTGATCGTTTAAACCAATTGTTTTAAATTTTCATTGGCCTTTGTAAAATTTTGTAGAAAGAAAACTATTATAAAAGTATCCACTGGCATACCTTGTTGGACAATGCAATTAAATTGTACACCTCTTAAGGTATGTCAAATGTTTCTACGTAATCCTTCATTATTGGATTTCTGAATTCCATTTAATTCTGAATTGTATCTCATACTACACCTATTGCAACCCCACTATTTTTTTGTGAAGACATATGGATAAAATCATAAATAATTCGTATTTTGGCGTATGCAAATATCAAGTTTGTATTCTCCTCTCCGTCCTTTTTCTGGAGAACAACGTGTACATATATTTTGTACCCAATCCTAAATCTTCGTGCATTCCTTGTGCCTTCAAGCACCAGACTTTCCTGGAAACGAATCTTGGTGAATCCTTTGTTTTGTATTGTTGAATGTTTAATGTAATGTTCTTGCTCGTTTTAAATGTATAATATGACTATGCGAAGTGTTACCACTGTATGTATGCTCTCATATATCAGACTGGAAGTAGGATTTGGTCTTTTAACTTCTTACCACGTCACACCTCTGAGGTATGCCACTGTTGGCGATAACAGTCGCGGTCTGCTGCATACTAGAAGTTATACCATTAGCTCGCTTGGAATATCTTCATTTCACGAAGACAATTTCTACGTTCCCACTTCGAACCTGCCTTGATATGTCTGACCACCTTTAGTGTTCAAAATCCGAGGTGTAAATTTCACCTACGAACGAGAGACGAAGCAATCAAAACCTACCCACCGCTTGTGTTTAGGGTGGCATCATCCTCCAGTGGCGACGTCATTCTTCTTAATATGGTGGTTGTGCTCTTCTTTGATATATTTCGAAATTCAAATGGTTTCGAGATCAGCGATGTCTCGCGTCTATTTATAAGTTCTTTGAACATTGAAGGGGGACGGATATATCAAGGCAATTTCGAAGTGAGAACGTAGAAATTAGTTATATGTAATGAAGATGGCTTGAAATTGAAGCCAAAGATGCGACCGGTTAAATGTTACATCTAGCAACTGTGCTCATCTATGTTGTCTCTTGAAAAAGCAGGCTGGGTGGGACCCAATAGCCAAGTGTAATACTTCGACTTTGATAGACTTATATGTTATTCATTATTCAGTCGCAGGCGACCAGTTTTGACAACCTGGAATATATTTATATTGATACCTCGGAATAAATGTACGAACTGCACTTGTAGGATCTGCTCTCCACAAAAGAAAGGTATTCGGTATCAGTATACGGTTTGCTTCTAATGTTGCTGCTAGAGAAGGGAAATTAAGCAACATGTCAATTCAAATTTTCAAAAGGAATCGGGGATTCTCATTGGTCAGTGAAGAAATTCCAGCCAATCATGGAGATTCTGTAAAGGTTTGCTGAGCAGTCACCATGGTTACTAAAACAATTGAAGGAATCAGAATTCAGGATCGACGACCTCAATGATGAATGCTGAACTCGAACCGTTTATCGTGGTGCTTCTGCAGTGTATACAGTGGTTCAGGCAGCCTAATTTTACGGTACTAGTGTGGACTCCCTTTCACCTTTCAAGTTGAATGCTGCACCAACCTTCCATCTTTTCCCTTGACCAGCTGAACGGGGAAAATTATTCAAAACGTAAACGCACGTGATGTCAAATACATGTAGCCAATCGTGATACGAGCTTACCAATACGGTGCAGCGAAGTTTTTCTTTGATATATGTGTGATTTCCAAATAAAATATGTTCATATCCCTCGACTAGCCAATTGAATTTCGAAGAGGCCATTCAGGGGCAATTGACCACAGACTATTTATAGAGTTATGACATCACCAAACCGTATTCTTTTGAGAAAATGCGTGATATTCGACCAAGGCAACACGTGTGGTGTTCGACTTGGGTATGCGAAGATGGTGTGGACTGGGCTACATGCGTTTCTACTTGATTGGCTTCATGTATTTTATATATTTGTATTGCTGATTTAAATTTGATTCAGTAACACAAATTTCTGTGCATTTTCCATGTGGCAATACGAATGTTCCCTTCAGCCGAAATTACCTACAACATTGTACATTGACTATTATGTGATCTATGTACAGCAGTGTACATTGACAATTATGTGATCTATGTACAAATATGATACATGTGTATATTTGGGGATTGTCCTCCTATTAAGTTATTGATCCCATTTGATCCTGTGATTTTGTCATGATTGTTATTACACCAGCGAACCCACCCATCCTGAAATACGCCAGTAATAAATGTGCTCTATTTTTCATAAACTGTTTTCCGTCGTGTTCCTTTTTCGATATAAAGAATGACAGTCTTAATTTCTAAGTCAATATTGAGTCTGAGATGGGCGGCTGAATTTCAAGTTTGCCTCTGCACGTGCTCACGCGGACCATGCATGTGTGGCTCGGCCTATGAGCATAATTTCCCCATCATTTGAACACGTCAGCATTGAAACTGGCATGTCGCGACCGATGTGGTTCTGAGGTCACCCGCATCCTTCAGAAGGGCCCTACACTCTCAGACATATTCAGGGAATAATCCTGAATAGATCAGGCTGCACATCCACAGAAAACGAATCATGCATTCTTATCGACGAATCGGCACATTTGACAATTTTCAAAGTTAAAAGGAAGCAATTTAGCTTCTGAGGCGATCTTTAATTTGTAAATCTGTATCTCATAGCAAGTAAACTTTCGGTCATTATCAACGGCTAGATTACAAAAATAGAGTAAATTGCTTTTTCCTTGAGTTAAAACAGGAAAATTGCGATTTTTCCATCGGTTCTATGTCTTAATATGTGATATATTTTGAGGTGATAAATTTTGACACAAAAGCAAGCAAGAAAATATTATTTGACTCGCAGTATAAGTACACCTCAAGAAAACTTATTTATCACACTTTCTGATGATATCAACGGCAAAGAAAATAAGTAGAGATAAATGTGATTTTTTAGCCCACCATCATCAGATGGTGGGCTGTTCAAATCACTTTTCGTCCGTCGTCCGTGGTCCGTCAGTCCGTCAGTCCGTCCGTAAACAATTCTTGTTATCGCGATTTCTCAGGAACTACTTTATGGATCTTTCTCAAATTTGGTACACAGGTTCCCCTTGGGGTGTAGTTGTGCAAGATACCTTTTTTTGGTCCGATTCGAAAATCCAATATGGCCACCAGGCATCCATATTGGATTTCCCCATGAAATCTTGTTATCGCGATTTCTCAGGAACTACTTCATGGATCTTTCTCAAATTTGGTACACAGGTTCCCCTTGGGGTCTAGTTGTGCAACATACCTTTTCTGGTCCGATTCGAAAATCCAATATGGCCACCAGGCAGCCATCTTGGATTTCCCCATGAAATCTTGTTATCGCGATTTCTCAGGAACTACTTCATGGATCTTCCTCAAATTCGGTACACAGGTTCCCCTTGGGGTCTAGTTGTGCAAGATACCTTTTCTGGTCCGATTCGAAAATCCAATATGGCCACCGGACAGCCATCTTGGATTTCCCCATGAAACCTTGTTATCGCGATTTCTCAGGAACTACCGCATGGATCTTTCTCAAATTTGGTACACAGGTTCCCCTTGGGGTCTAGTTGTGCAAGATACCTTTTCTGGTCCGATTCGAAAATCCAATATGGCCACCAGGCAGCCATCTCGGATTTTCCCATGGTACACAGGTTCCCCTTGGGGTCTAGTTGTGCAAGATACATTTTCTGGTCCGATTCGAAAATCCAATATGACCACCGGGCAGCCATCTTGGATTTCCCCATGAAATCTTGTTATCGCGATTTCTCAGGAACTACTTCATGGATCTTTCTCAAATTTGGTACACAGGTTCCCCTTGGGGTCTAGTTGTGCAAGATACCTTTTCTGGTCCGATTCGAAAATCCAAGATGGCCACCAGGCAGCCATCTTGGATTTCCCCATGAAACCTTGTTATCGCGATTTCTCAGGAACTACTGCATGGATCTTTCCCAAATTCGGTACACAGGTTCCCCTTGGGGTCTAGCTGCGCAAGATACCTTGACTGGTCCGAATCGAAAATCCAATATGGCCACCGGGCAGCCATCTTGGATTTCCCCATGAAATCTTGTTATCACGATTTCTCAGGAACTACTGCATGGATCTTTCTCAAATTTGGTACACAGGCTCCCCTTGGGGTCTAGCTGTGCAAGATACCTTTTCTGGTCCGATTCGAAAATCCAATATGGCCACCAGGCAGCCATCTTTGATTTCCCCATGAAACCTTGTTATCGCGATTTCTCAGGAACTACTGCATGGATCTCTCTCAAATTTGGTACACAGGTTCCCCTTGGGGTCTAGTTGTGCGCAAGATACCTTTTCTGGTCCGATTCGAAAATCCAATATGGCCACCAGGCAGCCATCTTGGATTTCCCCATGAAACCTTGTTATCGCGATTTCTCAGGAACTACTGCATGGATCTTTCTCAAATTTGGTACACAGGTTCCCCTTGGGGTCTAGTTGTGCAAGATACCTTTTCTGGTCCGATTCGAAAATCCAATATGGCCACCAGGCAGCCATCTTGGATTTCCCCATGAAATCTTGTTATCGCGATTTCTCAGGAACTACTTCATGGATCTTTCTCAAATTTGGTACACAGGTTCCCCTTGGGGTCTACCTGCGCAAGATACCTTGTTTGGTCCGAATCGAAAATCCAATATGGCCACCGGGCAGCCATCTTGGATTTCCCCATGAAATCTTGTTATCACGATTTCTCAGGAACTACTGCATGGATCTTTCTCAAATTTGGTATACAGGCTCCCCTTGTGGTCTAGTTGTGCAAGATACCTTTTCTGGTCCGATTCGAAAATCCAATATGGCCACCAGGCAGCCATCTTGGATTTCCCCATAAAACCTTGTTATCGCGATTTCTCAGGAACTACTGCATGGATCTCTCTCAAATTTGGTACACAGGTCCCCCTTGGGGTTTGGTTGTGCAAGATACCTTTTCTGGTCCGATTCGAAAATCCAATACGGCCACCAGCCAGCCATCTTGGATTTCGCCATGAAACTTTGTTATCGTCATTTCTCAGGAAGTACTGCATGGATCTTTCTCAAATTTGATACACAGGTTCCCCTTAGGGTCCAGTTGTGCAAGATACCTTTTCTTGTCCGAATCGAAAATCCAATATGGCCACAAGGCAGCCATCTTGGATTTCTCCATGAAACCGTGTTATCGCGATGTCTCAGGAACTACTGCATAGATCTTTCTCAAATTTGGTACACAGTTTCCCCTTGGGGTCTAGTTGTGCAAGATACCTTTTTTGGTCCGATTCGAAAATCCAATATGGCCACCAGGCAGCCATATTGGATTTCCCCATGAAAATTTATCGTCATTTCTCAGGAAGTACAGCATGGATCTTTCTCAAATTTGTTACACGGGTTCCCCTTGGTGTCTAGTTGTGCAAGATATCTTTCCCGGTCCGATTTGAAAATCAAGTATGGCCACCAGGCAACCATCATGGATTTCTCCATGAAACTTTATCGTCATTTCTCAGGAACTACTGCAAGGATCTTTCTCAAATTTGGTACACAGGTTCCCCTTAGGGTCTCGATATGGAAGATGCCTTTTTCGGTCCGAATCGAAAATCCAATATGGTCACCAGGCGGCCATCTTGGATTTTCCCATTTTGTTATCATGATTTCTCAGGAACTACTGCATGGATCTTTGTTAAATTAAATCAGGATTCAGGCACTTTTGAAGTTTCAACATTACTGCGCAGACCGGATCCCTTGTACCATCTTACTATTTTCGAGCATGGTATCTTAAAAGAGATATCTCAAACTAGCCCAGTAAATAGAACAGAATTAGCATTCGTTCCTAATTATGAAATCTTAAGTATGTTTCATAGCTCATGCCAAAGTGTCAAAGAGATTGGTCCTCGCTTCCAGTACCCAATGATGACACGTGCAAAAAAAAAAAATAAAAAAAAAAAATACTACAAAACAAAGGCGAAGGATCCTCCGTACATGTACTTTCACTTTCAGACTAACTTTGCTCATTTCTCTTGTATTATAACAACCGACATAAATACAGTTTCTAGAAATCTTGAAACTCCTGAAACTTAGATTATATCTTGGTGTTTTTCAGTGTCCCTTTTCCGATCTTTTTCGCTCAGATTCGAAATTCTGTAAACTAAATTACAAATCCATCGTTTTTCTTAGTAACAATGGACAAAAAGATCCTCTAGTCATTAGCTTACAATTATCGGACAATGGTGGGCGCCAAGATCCTTCAGGATCTCTCGTTATTCAATACATTATAAAGTCCTTACCCAGCCAAAAAAAAAGGTGGACTGCGTCGACCGCCGTATCTGACGCATGCGCAAACCTCTCTGATGACATTAGATGGCCATGTCAAGGTTACCATTCTTTGGAAACTTCATTGTTTGTCAAACTGCTCGAATTTATCATCTAACTAGTCTCTATTCATATTGACAGTAACATCTATGACCAGCATAAGATACTGTGGAGAAATTTATGTGTACTACGATACCAATGTCCTTGTCTATCACGGAACGTTGCATCGGAAATCAACAATATCAAAGAAAACCAACGAAATTCTAATAGCCCAGATAGGACATTACTGATAGCCCAGACAGGACACTACTGATAACCTAGTCAGGAAACTACTGATAGCCCAGACAGGACACCACTGATAACCTAGACAGGAAACTACTGATAGCCCAGACAGGACACCACTGATAACGTAGACAGGAAACTACTGATAGCCCAGACAGGACACTACTGATAACCTAGTCAGGAAACTACTGATAGCCCAGACAGGACACCACTGATAACCTAGACAGGAAACTACTGATAGCCCAGACAGGACACCACTGATAACCTAGACAGGAAACTACTGATAGCCCAGACAGGACACTACTGATAACCTAGACAGGAAACTACTGATAGCCCAGACAGGACACCACTGACAGCCTAGTCAGGAAAGTACTGATAGCCCAGACAGGATACTACTGATAGCCCAGACAGGATGTGATATTTAGACATTTTGCTCCACTACCTTGGTATTGACTTTTCAAATTCATAGCGTCGACTGTGTAACAAGTGAAGAGTATACAGCTCCGATATGGTAGTACAGGAACAGATGGTTTGATTAATATGATCCTGCACCACAAAGTACAGGCGTCAGACCCTGCATTCAATATTCAGCCGTCGTCCACAAAAGAATATAAAGCGAAAACAACAAAACAAGACGGTTCCCTGCAAGAGAGAAGCGGTCAACAGTTCAATCATGACAGCAAGACATCATGGTAATACAATCCTTATCAAATTGAATTTCCAAGTCGGGGATGGCTATTCCCGATATAACGTCTTGGGGTATTCCGGATGCGGGAAGCCTCTTCGTTCTCGAGACAGGGCGCCTTCTGTCGCAGCTCCACGCCATCCTAGTCACACTTGCCCACTCTGTTATGAGAAAAAACCCTCAATGCCACCTCGAGTGTGAAGTGGACTGCGAGATTTAAACAGCGGCTCCAAACCATTCTCATGGCATTAAATTCTATTCCATCGATCTCAGATATACCAGTGTTACACAGAGCCTTTAGTGGGTTACAAACTCCAACCTCCGACAACCTGAAAATGCCTTACACGATCCAGATGAAATTGGATTCCGGAAATGCGAGGTCCGTATTTGATTAGCCTATGGCGACGTTAGCCGCATCCATAATGGAATGTGAGAGAGCCTCTAGATTAGTAAAAAGTAAGGAACTGCACTATGAAAGAAACTCTACCTGTAACCATCTGGGTCATCTATACGCGGTAAGACTGACCCTGGGATCGTGTGTATCCATTTTCAGCCTACTTTCGGTAACTATATGAGGGAATTCCCCGAAATCAACACCACGTGATGTCGTCAGCCAATCAGCTAACTCTACCGACTTAACCCCAACGTAACTCGCCATTTACGAGCCATGTGCTGTCCTACTTGTTCAAAATTACAGATCTAGAACCCCTTTGGATGATACGGAAGTTCAGAAGTAGTATGAAAAGCCTGAAATTTATCAGATTTCTCGAGTCTGTTCTCCGCCGGATGAAGACCGAACAGTATACGGTAAAGTATCGGATATCGCCCCGAAATAATGGCGACACACGATCAGCAAGCCATCTTATGGATGGCGAAGTGTACGCAAATGGAAAGAAACTGTCAGTAAATAAAACGTCGTGACATTCGAATGTAAGAGAAATGCATAATTCAGAATATATACATCTCTCCTTGTAGCATTTCTTATATCCTGCGGTAAATGTGACGATTTAAATCAACGTGACAAAACATTATTGCAGAAATTTATAAAACAGGGCTAAAGGACCATGCGCCTTCACTCAAAGTATCTAAAATTTGGCGATAGATATCGCATGCTGATAGCAAGCGTGCAAGATCTTTGGTGTTACGTTTTGTTATTAACTTGTGTCTACTTCCGCTTAACCCGGGGCTACGGGCCGTATGAACCTATGTATTTCAAGATCCTCATAGTGTTCATATGAAGAGTCACAATCAAAGCGTGACTGAGATACATTATACTCCAGTATACTTTACAACGAAAATCATATGGATTAAAAATACTGATCAGCGATACGAATTTGATATTTATAGAACATCATGATGTCTTGCCGGCATCATTGAAAACTGTTGACCGCTTCTCCCTTGCAGGAAACTAGCCTATCTTATGTATACTACACAGCCAGAAAAAGGGTGGTGGCCCATTACCTTTTTATGGTGATGATGCCTGTTCATCACCCTTTAAAGGTGATGAAAAGGGTGATGTCCAATGTCGTCACCTTTTAGGGCGATGGCCCAGGTCGTCACCCTTTTAGGGTGATAGCCATTACCCTTTTAGGGCGATGACCTAAACATTTGCACTCATTGCTGATCACCCTTTTAGGGTGATAGCCGTCACACTTTCAAGGTGATAGCCATTACCCTTTTAAGGTGATAGCCCTTACCCTTTTAAGGTGATGGTGGAACAACACCTTTTTTGGGTGAGGCTGTCATCACCATTTTACGGCGATAAGTATCACCATTTTTCTGGCTGTGTATGACTTATCCTTTTGATTTGACGAATTTGATATTTTATGAATTAGGTCTTTGGATTATGGACGCGGAAATTCTTTGATGGACACCGGGTGAATGTTGAATGACGGACTAGACGCTTGTTTTCAGGATTGTTTTATCTATTTGATCTAGGACGAAGAATGGTGAAGGAAGAACAGGTGAAAGCGGACGAGCGGGATGGGGATAGAACAGGTTTATAAGTGGACCTATATGTTCAGGTCGCACCAAATGTGCGATGAATAGCAAAATTTCGTACGATTTGTCTGAAAGCTGTTAGTTTTCCACGTCAGGATAATATGCCCAGTCATTCAACGATGTCCAACAATCACGGTTCAGCATAAGCTCACCCGTTCACCATGATACATGGCGGCCTGACGGGTTTCGAAAAAAGTTGCTGTTTAGTAGAGTTCTCAAGGAAGCTCACACCAAACCTTCTTCAATAATACGTATTGTCTGATGTTTTAGTCAATGGTTGACCGCCTATGCAAACACACAAAATATCCGGCCGATGACATGTACTTCGACTTCACCCAGGACAATATGGTCCTCCTGAACCATGTTAGAAACTGGTGTAACCCGAGGGATATTAAAACAGTTTTCCCACTGTATTCTCCCATTTAAGACGAAGGCGATAGATTTTAAGGCAGGAAAAAGCTTGTTATCGTTAATCCTACCAGGTCCGGGCAATTTGGGGTCTTGTCCAAGCCTGGGGGTCCCTATTCATTTTCGTTTCCCCTTGAGATAGACGGCTGAAACTCTAAATACTATACATTTGGGTCAAGCTTATCTGGAAATGTAAATGAAATTCAAGATGATCACCATGATGACCTCACAGCTGTGATGTCATCTTTTCGGAAGCCATTTTCGACTATTTGTTTTAACCGATTTTCCGAATTTTGCGATATTTTCTCTCAAAAAAATAATGTATATTTCATACAGAATATTTGGTTTTGGCAAAATAAATTACTTTTATGCCATTTTAGGTAAGAAAAATGAGGAAAGAAAATGGACAGAAAAAGCCCCGAAAACACGACTTTCTGAAGACACCTCGTGGACGCCATTTGAATTTTTCCATGATCCGTTGTACCTAGGATTATGTATAGTCTCACAATTACGCCAATCGGATTCGCGGAAAGTCAGAAAGTTTCAGCCATCGCGTCTCTCCTGCACGAAGCTGCAGTGAAACGTTTAGTAATGGGGGGTGGGGGGGATAATGCCAGATATGGTTATTAATCAGGGTTATTATACAATCATGACTGGAATCAATACTGGCTCGTTTCCCTCTCCTGCTTAGCCCAAGGGGATGTAAACATCATATTACAGACTCAATCCCTGGCTTACTTCTTAATATTCAGAACGGATGAAAAGATATGCTGTCAAACTCCTCCGGCAACAATTATCTCTGTACAGGGTGCAATTAGATAATGGCTTTGTGACATAACGACAGTCGCAGAGCTAGAAAGCATTGCATTGTGTATGAGACTACATTCCAGCAGAACTATTAATCCGCCAAATGTTAGATCTAGTTGGAGTTCGTGCCTGAAGCAAACTAACCTAGCTCACCGTCAATTCTACGAAACATTTGATATCCGAGTGAGATCAAATTATCGTGCAAGCAACAAACAAAATCTCCATCATATAACATTTGTTTCATCTCAAATTAACAATATATTATTTACAGCGTTCCAACGCGTCACACAATAGGAGATATCGATTCAATCGATGTTACGGTACATATCCCTCAAACTAGATTGATGAAAACATTGTGTGTAGAGGTATGATGCCATAGTGGTGATTACCGGTATATCTTCTTCATGACAGTGTCATAGCGGTACCTGAGCGTACCGTTCGCAGTTGTGCGTCGCTCTAATAACGCTAATCGGATCATTAATGCTTGGTTATTAATTCAGCATTTTTTGTCTAGGATATTTTTGCTTACTCTTCTGGTAGGAAATGGAGAGAAGCATGCTGCAACTGAGTGAAGTAAAATCGTCCCTCTTCGTAGCGACAATGATATATATAGTAAGGCACTAGGTGCTACACAGAACCTCGGGCAAAACACAATTGATCCAGGATAGATTTAACTTTCAACTGGTAGATATCATTACTGTACATCTGGAGAACAATATCAGATAGAAACAATCTTACTCTCATGGTATTAACTTGTCCTCCAATAGTAGAGAAAGGACATTTAAGCTTCCTGTCCTTTCACATCTGAGTGTGACATCCGGGTCGTTTGTGACTTCACTTCCGGTTCCGGTCACGTGACCAGAAGTAATCTTCGATCCTGCGCATATGCACAACAAACATCGATGTGCAGGGCCAAAAGTCACTTCCGTTCATGTGACAATGATGCGATGGTAATCGGTATACATGACCCTGCACTGATATCTTATCATGGGAGAGTTCCGTATGTAAAACCGCATCTTCAAGACGGGTTGCAAACAGTTATATTTGCAAACTGATGAAGGCACGGAATTCCTCAACACTCCCCGCCCACAATTCTGAACTGAAGCCGAACAAGAAGACCAATGCTTCCATCGGGGAAGATCCAATCGGGCGTTCAAAGGACGCATATATACAGATATTTCACCTTTTAGAATTAAAGGACGAACATCGATGTAAAGCCCGTTCTATACACGGGCAAGTTTTTCTTGACAATTATTTCTTGCCAAGTCTGGATAATTGACGTGTCCGTGTCGATGAGCAACAACTTTTTCTCGTCGTGGATCCAGCATTGCCATGAACGACGGAAGTCCACGCAAGTAGACGCGCGCGCATGAAAAAAGTTACAATTTTCGTTGTTGTTATCTACACGCCGAAGTTTCCTTGTTCCCTTGTCAAAAAAAAGTTAGCACGATTACTTTTTTGAGCAAGTGGGAATTGACGAGGAAAAGTTGTCACTTTTTCCCTTTCTACACGAACACTTCTCCTTGTCATGGGAAATTGTCAAGTAAAACTCACAGGGGCTTATTGTTGGTCAGTTATAAATTATGATATTAATATTCATATATACTCTCCTCCAACTCCATTATAGAGTAGGAGAGTGAGTGAGTGAATAGGAATGTATATATGAATATTAATATCATAATTAATAATTGATACAATGGAGTAGGAGAAGAGTATATATGAATATTAATATCATAATTAATAAATGACCAATAAACAAGCCCTTGTGGTAAAGCACGTGCTTAATCCCCCAGCTGGTCCAGGGTTAAATCAAGCACATCACCGAAGTATTGAGCGAGCACACATCGAACATTACCGAACGCAACAGTGTTCAAGATCGGGAATCTTGTACGGACCAGTAGAGTCAGGGGCAAACTAGTCTGCTATTATTACGGCTCTTACAACAGCGTTAACTTTCAACATTCGCATATTACTTTTAGGATTTCGAATGTTCATTTCATCGTAATAAAGAATTTGTGCGGCAGTATTCTGCTTTTGTCCATAACAGTGGATTTCTCAGTGAAATGCACATTAGTGAGGTGGCTTAGGGCCATATTTTGGGAAGATCATGACACACTGGTCCAAAGCACCAAACTTGGCACGCCCATCACTTGAGGCATATAGAACAATATCAGACGGTGTGCCCTTGCTCTGGGCTCTGTGGTGCCCTCTGGTCCCCAAAAGCGCATCTGAGAGGCAATATTGTTATCCAAAGAATAGTTAGCGTCCAAACAGCTTCGTTATTTTCATTATCCTTCAGGCCGAGAAGCTGAAACTTGTCACAATGTATCACTGGTTCAACCGTTACCAGAAAATGTCACAAAATCCAAGATGGCGGTCATGATGACATCACAGTGACATCATATTCCAAAAATAAGTCATTTTGTGGACGATTTTTCGGATCGATTTTTCCAACTTTTTATTTGTGCAATTTTCTTAGCGGAAACTGCCTGGTAAATTAGTAAATAATCATCTTATTTCAGATAAAATACTCTTGAGCACTTTTACGAAGAAAATCACCGAAAGAATCACTGGCTAGGGCTATGGGTATCTTGAATGACTTCGCCAATTGTTCAGGCTTAAAATTGAACGTCGGAAAGTCTATCATTATTTGGATAGGTAGCAAAAAAGGTTGTCAATTGAAGTTATGCCCACACTACAGAATCAACTGGGATCCGGGTGGCTTTAAACTCCTTGGTATCTGGTTTCACCAAGATCTCAGTGAAATGATTAACCTAAATTACACTAGTAAGCTTGTCTCAATTAAGAAACTATTAGGGAGTTGGCAAAAGAGAATGCTCACCCCAATCGGGAAGGTTAATATCATAAAAACTTTAGCACTGCCTATATTAGTCCATCTATTCACTGTTCTACCCGATCCAAGCAAACAAATAATGGATGAATTCCAAAGGACAATTTGTAACTTATTTGGGGAGGGGGGCCGGACAAAATTAAATGAATGACGTTGGTTTGCAGTAAAGAAGAAGGAGGTCTTGATTTAACACACATCCCAACCTTCTCGGCTTATCTTGAAGTGAAGTGGATAAAGAGGGCTGCTAGTTTTAGTGGCTTTTATTCCGAACTGCTGGACAGCATTTTCTTCCCGATAGGTAGTAAGGTTTGGGAATTAAGCCCAAGGGGTGTGGCGGAATTTTTGCCAAGACTGAAGAATGCTTTTTGGAAGGCTGTTCTTGCAGGCTGGACAGAAAGCATTAAAACCAAATTTTCTAGGAAAGATATATCAAATTTCCTGATATTAGACTTCATGCGGTTTACGGAGTGGCAAGAAATAATAAGATGGTCTAGATACAATATCCAATATGTAAATGATTTACTGGATGACGATGGTCAATTTCTTTCCTTTCAAGGTCTCATGAAAAAGTACGATGTCAACATTAACAATTTCTTGGTTTATTTTGCGCTTATTGCAAATATAAAAGTTCAAGAAAAAAGTGTACAAAAATTAACAGCTTTAACTGCCTCAATAACAAAACACAGATTAGCGAATGAAAATTGTTCAAAGTTTATATACAAGCTGATATTAGAGCACCAAAAAATCACACCAGAAGCAGTACAACGTAAATGGCAGATTGACCTTGAAAAACAGGGAGTATTGATATACAACTGGAAGAACATTTATAACATGGTGTGGGGTACGACTACGGAAGTTAAACTGCAGTACTTCCAATATCAAACAAGCTGAGTAGCTAGCAGGTCCTCCGCCAAGTAGCCTGTTTGAGAGCATACAGCATATACACTTCCAATATCTCCTTAAAAATAACTTGGAAAGTTGATATGTGTATGTGGAAAGAGACGTTCATCTGGAATTGTTGAGACAATTTGAGGTTTGGGAAGCAGTAATGGGAACACTGGAATGTTAGTCTGTAGTTGTATATGGATTTGTGGATGGTGAGGTTTATAAATCGATGAGTGGAATAGATCAAGATATCGCGTTCACAACACAGATGGGTACAATATGGGTGAGTGAAATCCAAGATGGTCAATGGCAGCCACCTTGGATTACATACTACCTCAATGAAAATCAATACCAATCGCTGTCTAACTGAAGCACCGTCTCGAGTTTGAAGTTGATTGGTCAAATTGTTGTTGAGATATCACGTTCACAAGATCCGAGACGGATGGAATCCAATATCGTCAATGGCAGCCATCTTGGATTATGTACCTCAGTGAAAATCAATACCAATGGCCGTCTAATTGATGTGAAGCACATTCTCAAGTTTGAAGTCGATTGGTCGAACTGTTCTCGAGATATCGCGTTCACAAGATGTGGGATGGACAGAATCCAATATGGTCAATGGCAGCCATCTTGGATTATGTACCTCAGTGAAAACCAATACTAATGGCCGTCTAACTGATGTGAAAAACCTTCCCAAGTTTGAAGTCGATTGGTTGATTTATTCTTGAGATATCGTGTTAACAAGATGTGGAACGGAGTGAATCCAATATGGTCCATGGCAGCCATCTTGGATTACGTATCTCAGTGAAAATCAAAACCAATGGCCGTTTAACTGATGCGAAGCACATTCTCAAGTTTGAAATGTATTGGTCATGTTGTCGAGATATCGCGTTCACAAGATGTTGGATGGACAGAATCCAATATGGTCAATGGCAGCCATCTTGGATTACGTACCTCGGCGAAAAACAATACCAATGGCCGTCTAACTGATGTGAAGAACCTTCCCAAGTTTGAAGTCGATTGGTTGAATTGTTCTCGAGATATCGCATTCACAAGATCTGGGACGGATGGAATCCAATATGGTCAATGGCAGCCATCTTGGATTACGTACCTCAGTGAAAATCAATACCAATGGCCGTCTGACTGATGTGAAGAACCTTTCCAAGCTTGAAGTTGATTGGTGGAATTGTTCTTGAGATATCGCGTTCACAAGATGTGGGACGAACAGAATCCAATATGGTCGATGGCGGCCATCTTGGATTACATACTTCAGTGAAAATCAATACCAATGGCCGTCTATCTGATGTGAAGCACCTTCTCAAGTTTGAAGTCGATTGGTCGAATTGTTCTTGAGATATCGCGTTCACAAGATGTGGGACGGACAGAATCCAATATGGTCGATGGCGGCCATCTTGGATTACGTACCTCAGTGAAAATCAATACCAATGGCGGTCTAAGTGATGTGTAGCACCTTCTCAAGTTTGAAGTCGATTGGTCGAATTGTTCTCAAGATATCGCGTTCACAAGATGTGGGACGCCCGGACGGACGGAAGGACGGACGCTGAGACGGACGGAAGGACGGACGGCTAGCATTTCCAAGTCCTCCCACCACTTCGTGGCGGAGGACAATAATCCATAGAATACTCATTACAAATGTAGTACTTCAGAAGTGGGGCAAATTGAAATCCGCAAACTGCACTTTCTGCGCCATTAGAGAAGAGACTATAATCCATTTACTGTGGGACTATTTTCGTTCAAGGTATATGGACCAATTTTCAGAAATGGACAAACTAGATTAATCTACCACATAAAAAACTGTCCGTCACTGAGGTAATCATTGGCTCTAACGAGCTAAAAGGACCTCTCAATCATGCAGTTTTAATCCTAAAGAAATATATATACAACTGTAGATCTTGGAGTATCAGACCAAATTGGCCTTCGGCCATTTTGAAAATTAAAACGTTGGAAAAAGCCATCGCATTAAATAATAACTCGTTGACAACTTTTAATACTAAATGGGGACCTCTGACTGACATTGACAGTTGAGAGAATCTGCACATAGAACCAATGCGGGTCGTTTAGGTTGAGTATTGTTATTATTTAACCAGTTTTTCATATATGTCGAAAATAACTTAAATTGCCAATTTTTTCATTTGTGACACACCAGTATTACACCTGCAGTATCCCCTGGTGCTGTGGGGCAGATTGTGCACAGGGATAGTGAAATAAATGCCCAATGGTGCGTCCAGGACAAAAAAAAAAAAAAAAAAAATCATTAATTTTGAAGGAATGTA
This sequence comes from Hanleya hanleyi, assembly GCA_036873755.1. Lineage (NCBI taxonomy): Eukaryota > Metazoa > Mollusca > Polyplacophora > Lepidopleurida > Hanleyidae > Hanleya > Hanleya hanleyi. Next base: position 12,943 of record JAVTVY010007611.1, on the reverse strand, counting down.
CGACGAAAACAGAACTTTCGGTACACCCTAATGTCATCCATTTTGAATTTACTCAAGATGGTGTGCTCCGAGTATTATGCAACAGGCTCGAAATAACCTCAAAGTCATAAGCTATAAATGCTCTGAGTTAGAGCTCTCAACGTTTCTTCATTTTGGAACATCAGGGAAAAGTTCTTTCAGAAGGAGGGAGGTGGCTGAAACCATCTATACCAATTAGGTTTACATAAAGGTAACAATCGCCCCTTATCCATGTAAAAATGGACAATTCGGATTTTCGTCTCGTAAAATGGAAAATAAGATGGAAATGCCGAAGACCGGACAAGTTCGTTTTTCTGGGTATTCTTGCATTTATCAGGTTTACCCCATGTTGAGGCGTTTACTTCATCGGACGTCCTCGATGCTCATCCAGTGAGTGAGTGGATATGATTTGACGTCGCTTTCAACAGTATATAAGTCATATCACGACGTTGGTTCCTATTCCTTTTCACACTCGGAAACCACACGGGTAGGGTCCTATTCCTTTTAATACGCGAGACCCCACGGGTGGGGTCTTATTCCTTTTCACATCTGGGATCCCCACCGGGTGCCCCAGTTAGTCGCCTCTTACGACAAGTTCTCTGAGGAGCTGAGATCTATTCTTACCTTGACCTCGAGTGTGCACAACGACACCCCAGGTCAATCCCGAGAGTCTCACAGGGCCGATGCTCATCCATTAACATCCGATGAGTTATTTGTATCTAATTCCGCTTAAGCCGGTGCTAGGGGCCGAGTGGATACTTCATGGTCTCTCCATGAACATCTGCAATAAAAGCGCGACTGAGATACTAAGGCTACGTCCGAGAATCCACCGTATTCTCGGGTCAGCAGGTGAGGTGCCGAGGTAAACTTTCCTGTATAGTTATATGGTTGCTTTTTAGTCGCCAGACGTAAATTTTTTCCACCTCTTCCATATCGCCCCGATTTCAATCTTTCTACTTTTAAGGTTGAGAGAAGAATAGCTGAATTAACAAGTGTTACACGGGCCGGGGACCCCCCCTCCCCCCCCCCTCTTGTTTAGTTCCACAAGTCTCTGTGTATTTGTGGCCGCCGTAGGGTTAGGACCCTAACCCCACAGTTTGAACGGAATGGTACGAATCTTAATCTGAAGACTGTTGGAGTCAGTGAGAGTGAAGCTAAAAAAAATCCCCAAAAGGACATCTTACGCCTGTTGGAGGCCGGGATTTTTTTATTTTTTTTTGTGGAAGGCCGTAAAATTACGTCAGGATAGCTAACACAGCTTTTTGGTCAGAGAAGGGACTCCAAAACCAAGAAAAAATCAAAAGGGCATTTAACGCCCAATGGGGACCGAGAACATTGTTCACAATGTGGCATGTTGAACAGGTAGCAAAAGCGATGGATTTGATAGACATTTCAAGAATAGGCCAAAATCTGATCAATTATTGTGTCCATGAACTTGTGTTTACCAGATCTCTTCAGAACACGCAGGGTAAATTTGATATCGTTCAGAAAATGGGTGAAATTCTGCTCATTCTCTCCCACTTTGCACTTACAAGTGAAGAATTTAGCTTGCATGTTGAGGTAATTGAGACAATCTTTCTTCTCAATATCTGCAATACCATACAAATAAGATTGCCTATCAACCGTAACATCTAGTAAGGTTTTAATCCAATCAAAATATTTAACTATGAAGTTTTCAGATTGGGAACAGTCTAGGAAATAATGTGATATATCATCCTCTTTTTGACACTCTGGACAATCTGGAGAGGAAGCAATTTTGATTTTATGCAAATACTTTCTTGTGGGGACAATATTGTGAGCAATTTTAAATTGTAGTTGCTTGTGCTTATTTTCAATGGGCAAATCGAAAATAGGAAATAGGCTATGTGTGGTGTCATCTTGATTGGGATAATGGGAAATTTGAAGGCTTAGAATATGTTTATAAAGAAATTTAGTGCTTATTTTAGGGTTACCTAAAAACATAGGGGGTATGTTTAAGTTAACAGATGGTCTTTGACTATAAATATTGAATAAGTTCTGACCTGTAGCACGTTTTATTGATGTTAACACTTTTTTATATAATCCATATTTAACTTGCATTTTGTACTTTCTGCACAGTTCCTGCAGTGTCAAATCTTCTCCATTATCATCCATCACATCTCTGATGTATACTATTCCAGGACCGAGAACATGCAACACACAAGTAACATGTTATAGCGCTGGTCTATATATTGTCACTGAATGCCCACAGCTTCGGTCGAATGTTTATGGGACTTTGTCAAGATAGATGTGGGAATACCACGGGTGAACATTGGGGCCCGCAATGTTTTTTCTTTTCGTTTTTCGGTCAAAAGGCTAGCTGTCAAACATTTTCAGGATAGCTATAGGGATCTGAGAGAGTGGAAAGTGCATTTAACGCCCATTGAGGAGCAGGAACATGAAATCAATATTAAAATAACACACTTACGTCTATCCATCGCTATTGACTTGACGAAGTGCTTAGGACCATTTCAGGTTCAGAGGCAGATTAGGGAAGGGATCTGAAACTACATCTAATTCCCACTGGGTGACAAGACCATTACATTTACATGTGCATGGTTCAGTACCCGTGCAATACTCCAATTATTTGCCGGTTCTGCAGGTACACCATTAGAAAAATGATACTGAATAGGGAGGATCATGTGTTCCAATTGTTATTGATGGATTCAGCTCCTCCCCCTCCCGTCCCGCCCCCGCTCTTCCCAATGAACTTTTCTCTGGTGCCCACAACTTTGTGTCTATATAGCAAATCATATTAGGGCCATTTAATTCTCGGAGAAGAGCACCATGGGTAAATTCAGAAAGGCGGTGTAGTTGGAAAGTTGTGTTTCCATCGTATTTTATCAAAAATTGGTATTTTTCTGTGTAAAATTGCCCAATAATATTTTATTTCACATCAGAGGATTATTTGATAATTTACAAGGCAGTTTGAGCGAAGAAAATTGCATAAATAAAAAATTTGAAAAATCGTCAATAAAATGGTTTATTTTTATATGACGTCACTGTGACATCATCATAGAGGCCATCTTCAATTTTGTTACATTTTATGGTAGCGCTGGAACCAAAGATATAGTGTGGTAAGTTTCAGCTAATGGGAAGATAACTATTTTTTCGATGATAATATTTTCCCTCAGATGCCCTTTCATGGGCCAGAGGGCGTCACACGGCACAGATATTGTTCTGTATGCCTCAAGTGATAGATGTGCAAATTTTGGTGCTTTGGACCAGCGTGTCACAATCTTTTTGCTAAGCCACCTCACTACACAGCGAAACGGTCGCACTGATAGCTAACCTTGGAAAGTACCTTTGCTTCACGAGATTGCCAGTAGTAAAACACAACAACCATGCAATTAAATACTTCCCGTTATGGGCGTTTAAGTCTGCATGTTACACGAAATGTGGAGACAGACGGTGTTTATCCTATGGAGACTATAGTTGGTGTGCTGTTAGATAGCGATTCGGACAGAAAAGCGTTGTATAATCGATTTCATTCCTTGCCTGGCCTCCTCGCTACGTCAAAAAATTGCAATTAACAACTGTTCGACCAGCCATTGTTCACTATAGAATTACCGATAATTTTAACTGCTTTCGTTTCTAAAATCAATTAAGTTCAATGTCTGGTTAAATGCACTGCGTCTCGGCTCATCCTTGCCTTGAAACTGTGCAAAATAGAGAGATTTCTTATATATTGACCCTGTAATGAGGATCATAGCTCATTCCATATTAAATATACCAAGGGTACATATAATATATTTTATAAATTGGAAAGAGGTAATATTGGAAAATTGTACTCATTAAATGACATTTAGTAAATACAATTCAATTCCATAGTATAGTTAGGCCATGGAGCATTGGTTTCAGCAAGGCGGTATACAATGCGTAGTGATAAATTGTTACTATACTCGGAATAACAAAATTATTGGTTGCAATTGTTCTAAAATTTAAAGGATTATCATTTTTGCCATTTCCGATGATCTATTGAGGTCGCTATACTAATTGGTTGGTAAACGACGGAAAATTATTATATGACTGGTGATTTTGGTTTGGACAGACGAACAATCGATTTATTGGTCTACGGTATTACATGTAACACAAAACATTTACAATATTACGGTTCGTAGTTGAGCGTGGGCTTTCAATGATAACCATTGACTTTTAGACACATCAGTAGTAGGGAGAGTGGATCTGCTACCTTTAGCTCTCAACTGCGCATGCGCAGAATTTATTTTGGGGGCGTGAGTGTGTGTGTGCGCATGCGTGAGTATATGCAAATGAGTTTTATGCAAATGAGGTCATTGGGTTCATTGTGTTTATTCAAGATGGCGGCTTGTTTTTGTATGTTAGGGGTGGTGTGTTTCAAGATGGCGGCTTGTTTTTGTAGGTTAGGGGTGGTCGGTTTCAAGATGGCGGCTTGTTTTTGTATGGTGGGGGTGGTCGGTTTCAAGATGGCGGCTTGTTTTTGTAGGGTAGGGGTGGTCGTATTCAAGATGGCGGCTTAAATGCGTTTTTTATGCAAATGAGGTCATTGGGTTCATTGTGTTTATTCAAGATGGCGGCTTGTTTTTGTATGTTAGGGGTGGTGTGTTTCAAGATGGCGGCTTGTTTTTGTATGGTAGGGGTGGTCGTTTTCAAGATGGCGGCTTGTTTTTGTATGTTAGGGGTGGTCGGTTTCAAGATGGCGGCTTGTTTTTGTATGTTAGGGGTGGTCGTATTCAAGATGGCGGCTTGTTTGTGTGTGTTATGGGTTTTCCCCAGCCCTCATTTGCATATGTTCAAGATGGTGGCTTGTTTGTGTGTGTTAGGGGTGGTCGGTTTCAAGATGGCGGCCAATTTCACTTTCCCGATCCCCAGCATTTCACTTTCCCGATCCCCAGCCCTCATTTGCATATGTGTTTCAAGATGGCGGCTTGTTTGTGTGTGTTAGGGGTGGTCGGTTTCAAAATGGTGGCCAATTGCACTTGTCTCACCCCTCATTTGCATATTTTCAAAATGGCGGCTTGTAGTTGTATGTTAGGGGTGGTCGGTTTGAAAATGGTGGACAATTGCACTTGTCTCACCTCCTCATTTGCATATTTTCAAAATGGCGGCTTGTAGTTGTATGTTAGGGTGGTCGGTTTCAAAATGGTGGACAATTGCACTTGTCTCACCCCTCATTTGCATATTTTCAAAATGGCGGCTTGTAGTTGTATGTTAGGGGTGGTCGGTTTCAAAATGGTGGACAATTGCACTTGTCTCACCTCCTCATTTGCATATTTTCAAAATGGCGGCTTGTTTTTGTATGTTAGGGGTAGTGTGTTTCAAAATGGCGGCCTGTTGTCCCTGAAAATATGCAAATGAGGTCAATTGGATATAAAAGGAGTCCATTTTTAGGGAAAGGGGTGTATACAATCTGACTTACCTGACCTGACCTGTCTCCCTGCCTGCCTGCCTGCCTGCCTGCATCCCTGCCTTGCTTGCCTGCCTGCATTCTGCCTGTATGGAATGCATGTACTGACTTGGTTCTGGGTTTTTCCATCACGGTTGTGCGCAGGTGTATGACGTCACTTCCGGTCTGCGTGAATCGGGCGTGACCTGGGACTATGGGATGCATGTACTGACTTGGTTCTGGGTATTTGTCATCACGGGGAGGTCACGTGATCAGTTCAAGGTCATATCCATTTTTTATCGATATGTCAACCCCACACCCAGTCCATTAGATGCTCCTTCACCTATGCTTCACTTTGATACCTCACTCGACCTGTGGTGTGAGTGAGTGCAAGAATGTATTCATCCGCGGTGATGCAGTCATGTCTGGTGGTGATTCGGTCTCGGGAAAAAGCTTCCTTGTCCAATGCCTACGGACTTTACCGAAGATACACGGACTTTAACGAAAAGACACGGACGTACACGAAAAGACGCGAAGGTGAACGCCATTGTGGGAAACCTCCCACAGACAGGTCAGTACATGCATTTCTATGTTGTTCACGCATAATAAAAGGATTGATCTGTAATCTGTGTTGTTGTTGTTGCTCCCTTTTTTTGCACTAACCCATCAGAATAGTACGTATCACGGACTACACCCGTAGAGCTACATCTGGTCTATAAAACATGTCCCTCTGTATCCCACACCTTCATTTCTACAGAGCCATGGCGGAGATCCAGCCCCATGCGACTCGCATTTTACAGTATGCCACCGTGGTGAATTCATTCACGGGTTACCGAGCAGTGGTCCGGTCCATGTTTGCAGATGGCGACGACAACGAGGGACGACGCCAGATCCTGAACGAGTTCACAGAAGCGGTCCTCCACAGAGTGCACTCGATGGACAGGCGTGCCATCACTCACCACTACTGGACTATGACAGCCATCCTTGATGCTCGCGCTATGGACCAGGAGCGCTCACGCCGGAACCAGCGCCGGCTGGTTGGCCTCATACTAGTCTGTGCCCTATTCACCCTGGCGCTGTGGTATTGACACTATAAATACGAGGGGAAGAGACAGAGTGTGTATCATTTACCGTTGGACATTGAGAGCAAGCATGTCGCTACCACTACGAGCCATCTTGCCTCTTACACCTAGTGTGCGGTTATACGTGTATGCAGATAAAGTCAAACTGGCGAAAGACGATCTAGCTATTTACTGGACACCCGCTGAAATGCTATGGAATCCGGTGACACTAGAGCGTGATGGGTGGAATAAATTTAAACGCGTGTTGAGCGGAGAATTGGACGGAGAGCTCATCCACCTGGATAATGCCATGTACGTCTATACCCTACCATCCCTTCGCATACGTCTAGGCCGGTACAAAGAGCCATCGCGCAGTATCAGCCTAACTCCTTCTGTGTGGGAAGCCTTGAAGAAAATAATGCCTATTGTAGACCAGTTATTGTCACCGGACGATCGATCACCTGAGCAATTAGCGTGGGTTCGTGCTATAGAAGACGCGTTCGCTGAACCGCATGAAAGACTACATAAGGCAGAATTTTGTTTCTGTAAACCAGATACTACAGCCGGGAAAAAAAGGCCTATATGTAAAGAATGCACAGCGGCTAGAGGGTCAGTGTCACCCCGGGAAGAGATCGACACACTTGTGACGGGAGCGAACGAAGGGGAAAGTCCGTAATGCGGCGGTCGGGAAAAAAGGAGACGTCTACAGTGATTAACAGACGGCTTTGCAACAAATAGTTCCTGTGGTCGATAAAGTATTCTCTGCACACGACCCGCCTCTCACAGAATAGGCCCTATAAATACGAGGGGAAGAGACAGAGTGGGTATCATTCTCCGTTCGACATTGAGAGGAAGCATGTCATCACTCCAAGCCATCCTGACGCTTACACCCAATGTGAAGTTATACGTGTATGATGCTAAAGTGACCCTGGTCGAAGATTGTGGAAATATTTGCTTTGAGCACGCTGAGACTCTATCGGATAGGGTGACACTAGAGCGTGATGGCTGGACTAAGTTTAAACGAGTGTTGAGCGGAGAGTTAGACGGACACCTGATCCACCTGGACAAGGCCAACTACGTATACCATACTGCGCTCTACCCACGGGTGGGACGCTACCAAGAGCCGGCTCGAAGTTTCCTCCTAACTCCCTCTCTGTGGTCAGCCTTGGAGAAAATAGGCCCTCTGGTGGACCAGTTATTTATACCCGACGATCGATCACCCCACCAATTGGCATGGGCTCATGCTATCGAACACGCACTAGATGAACCTAATGAAAAAAAAGCGGATGGAGAAAATACTATATGTATAGAATGCGCAGAGGCTGGAATGACAGTGTCACCTGATGAAGCCACCCACACACACATGACGGGCCAGAACGATGAAGAAGAAGAAAAAATCCGTGATGAAGCCGCGGGGCCAATGGCTGAACCCCATGAACAACTACATGAACCCGACGACGATGCCATTGATTACCCCGCTACACTCAGTCAGCCCAATGACATGACCACCTGATCCTTTGATCTCACGGGGTTCTCCCTATAAATACGAGAGACAGTGAAATCTGGTACCATTCACGTACTGACAATGACGGAGCATATAGTACTGGCGTATTTCAGCTTGACCCCCGAGGTTTTCCTGCACGTGTATGCGGATAAGGTCGATATCATGGAGGAGGTGGTAGGAGACACGGACCCTACACAACCGTGCCCGGCTCACATTCGTCTGTCCCGGGAGGGCTGGACCAAATTCAAACGGGTGTTGTCTGGTGAACTGGACGGCGACCTCATCCACTTGTGTCACGATGTGTACATCCGACGCGGCCCTTTCTTTGCTCAATTGGCTCGGCTAGATGGAGGTACAGTGCATTTTACCCTTCACCCTGATCTATGGTCTGCATTGGAAGATGCCGTGGTGGATGTGGATGAAGTGCTTATCAAGCGGTCATCAGACGAGTTGGACTGGTCATTGACCATGGCCACTGTGGAAGTCCACGAAGAAAATCAGAAAGAAACTCCGGCCCAAGATATACCCGTTATAAATAAACGATAGAGCCAGGGTCCATCATCATTGTGTCACCATGAAGCGCTGGGAGAAGGTGTTGGATAACTTATACTACAGTCCCGACAGTCCGGCGGCCTATAGTGCCTTGTCGGCTCTCTATCGAGCGGCCAAACCCCAGGGGATACAACGTGCCCAAGTCCGAGATTGGTTAAGAAAACAAGACACCTATACCTTACATCGATCTGTCCGTCGCCATTTTCTACGGAACCGGGTCATCGTGGGAGGAATAGATGCCCAGTGGCAAGCGGATTTGGTGGATATGAGCGCCTTTGCCAAACACAACGATGAGAATCGGTATATCTTGACGTGCATCGATATCCTATCCAAGTATGCGTGGGTGGTACCCATCCGGACGAAAACGGGGGCAAATCTCATAGCGGCGTTCAAAGACATCTTCAACACCGGGCGCAAACCTTTGTATTTGCAAACCGACGAAGGCACGGAATTCCTCAACAGACCGTTCCAAGCCTTTCTCAAGAAACAGAAGGTGTTTTTCTTCCATACGTACAACGAGACCAAGGCTTCCGTGGTGGAAAGGTTCAACAGGACATTCAAAGGCCGCATGTATAAATATTTCACCTATAAGAATACAAGGCGGTACATCGATGTTCTCCCGAAACTGGTGAGGGGTTACAATCGAGCCTATCATCGAAGTATACAGAGAGCCCCCATTACCGTGACCCAACGCAATGAAGCCCAAGTCCGGCGTGTCTTGTACCCCAGGCCATCGCAGCGAACGACGAAGGCGGTGTACAAGGTCGGGGACCCTGTACGGATCAGTAAAGTCAAGGGCAAGTTCGAGAAAAGTTACTTGCCCAACTGGAGCGATGAGCACTTCCTGATTAAACGGCGCCTACCCCGACAGCGGCGAGTCTATGAACTGGAAGATCTCCAAGGGGAAACGTTGCTGGGGACGTTTTACGAGACGGAATTACAGCCTGTTGTAAAAACACAGCAAGACTACTACACGGTGGAGCAGATTTTGAAAACGGAACGTCGACGTGGCAAACTGTTTCATTTCGTGAAATGGCAAGGTTGGCCCAGTTCCTTCAATTCCTGGGTCGCTGCCAACCAGGTGAAACGACTATCAAGCCAGACACCACTGCCGTCCTCCTACATTCCACGTCCGACCATGAACACGGTGCAACCGTCTCTGAACACAGCGTCTTCCAAAACGCGCAAAGCGCAAGTAGGCTTTGGGGTGATAGTGCTAACCCTGCTGAGTGTGTTGTACGCAGGTATGTTTTACGACGTAGCCTATGTCAGTACGTTACTTAACCAACTGAGAACACCACCCATTAGTGAAACGGGTCTACAGAGAGCACCAGTCGTATCGAGCCCAGTCACCACCACCACCACACCCCGCGTACAAGCCACGTCGAGCTCTACACTTACACCAAGTACACCTACTACGTCTCAAGACCCACCGCATTTCATCCCTCACAGTGAACCGTCCACCCACGTTGTACCCATCACCACCATCATCATCCCTGAACGTGAACAGACAACGACGACCGACATTGTACCCACCACCACTCCAGTTCACTCGTACGAAATTTACAAGAGCGGGTTACCACGACAACGGATAGACCTCAAACCATGGACCCCCGTTGGCAGCACCCCTTCACCTGCGTCATCGCAGGACCGACGGGCTCCGGCAAAACGCACTTCGTCAGGAAGCTCCTTCAACACGCCGACAGCATGATCACTCCACCCATTGCCCGAGTCGTGTGGTGTTACGGAGAATGGCAGGAAGCGTATGCAGCAATGCCCCACATCACGTTCGTGGAATTACAAGCGTCTAGTCCGTCATTCATAATCCAGCCGTCGTCCATTAGAGAATATCCGCGTCCATAATCCGAAGACCTATTCCATTTTCCATATAACAGTATTAGCACCAAATTCAAAAAGACAATCATAGTATACATAAACATAGGCTTGTTTCCTGCAAGAGAGAAGCGGTCAACCGTTTTCAATGATACCGGCAAGACATCATGATGTTCCAAAAATATCAAATCCGTATCGCTGATCAGTATTCTTAATCCGTAATATTCGTTTTAGAGTCGTTATCCAAAAAAGATGTATCTCAGTCACGCTTTGATTGTGACTGTTCATATGAGTACCATGAGGATATTGAAGTACATGGTTCATACGGCCCCTAGCCCCGGGTTAAGCGGAATTAGACACAAGTTACGAAACGTAGCGCCATAGATCTTGCACGCTACGTTCGTATTTTGCTATCAGCATGCGATATGTATCGCCAAATTTGAGAAACTTTGAGTGGAGGCGCTTGGTGGAATAGCCCTGTTTTATAAGTTTCTGCAACAATGTTTGTGACGCTGGCCTACCCAACCCGGCCGATTTGGAACCCGACACCTTGGTGGTTCTGGATGATCTCATGGCGGAGACGGATGCACGGGTCACCCAACTCTTTACCAAAGGCAGCCATCAACGACGGCTCAGCATCATCTACATTGTGCAGAATCTGTTCAGTAAAAACAAAGAACATCGGAATATCAGCTTAAATGCCCACTACCTGGTGGTCTTCAAAAACCCGAGAGATACCACTCAACTGCTGCACCTGGCGAGACAGATGTATCCCGGCCGCACACCGTTTGCGTTGGAAGCCTTCAAAGATGCCACAACCCCTCAGCACGGGTATATGCTCTTCGACCTCAAGCAAGCCACCCCCGACCACCTTCGACTACGGACCGGCATCTTTCCCGGAGAGACCCACCACGTGTACATGCAAAAATAATGTAAACACACCCACAGTGGCGCCTCCAGCTGGGGTTTGTGTGTGTTTGATGATGGCGAATAATAAAAAGAATGAATACCACAGCAGGGTTGACTTTGTCTGTGAGGTGGATAAAAAGGGCAGAGTTGTGGGTTCTAGCATTAGTTGTACAGGATGTCTGCGCGAGTACGGAAGCACGCTCCCACGCTCCGTGTATTGAAGACGGCCCCACCCGAGTTAGTCCGAACCATTGTACGCGGTGCGGACCCTGACCTTGTACGCTGTCTGTGCGAGATCGGGTACAATCTGTTAAAAGGCAACGTACCACTGACTCCGGCTCAGAAGACCAAGTTGGCCAAGCATAAGACAGGTCTCCGAACCCTAGTCCACAAGCGGGTCCCTCAAACACAAAAGAAAAAGGTGTTACAGAAAGGCGGCTTTCTCGGGGCCATCTTAGCACCGTTGGCCGCTTCCGTGTTGGGTCCAGTATTGGGTGGACTCTTCGGCCGACAATGAACCACACGAAAAAAATGGTCCTCGTCGAACCACGGTTCCTGCAAAACCTCCAATCACCCTACCCTGTCCCACCTACGGTGAAGACCATAAACAGCCTCGATGGAGAGATGCAACAGATCTTACAGAGACCGGGGTTAAGCGACAGTGAGAAAGTACAACGGTACAATGAGACGCTTCAACGGTACATGACGTTCATGGACCAATACAAAACCCTGTCTACCCCAGCAACAGCACCACCACCACCACCACCACCACCACCACGTGACAGACCGCTGACCTCAGCACCGCTCCAACAGCCGGGTGAGGTAGCCCCCACAGCCCCACAGTGGGTGGAAGACGAAGTGCTGAAGAGTGTACCTGCCTCGTTCAAGAAACAAGCTGGCCTGGTATTACAACGGATGAAACAGAATCCTAACATGACTTGGAATGATAAAGGCGAACTCCTGGTACAGAATCAGGTGGTCCCCGGCACCCACATGACGGATTTAGTGAATGATCTGATGCGTCAACGCAGATCGCACACCGATCCTCGAGGATGGGAGGTCTTCGCTCAAGGCTTGAAAGACATGCATGTACCACAGGAATTGGTGGGGAACCCCCACCGCTGGGCCTTTATGCAGCAAACCCAGCAATCACCGAGTGGCCCACTACCTTCTTGGGAAGCCGAATGGGAACCGGAGTCACCCCCCAAAACACCACCACAACGGGCACTTTCTTTTCGCGCCTATAAAAAAACACCCTTGATCAAGACACCCCACATCTCCAGAGCCGTGACACGTAGCAAGTCACCGCGACGAACACGACGCCGCACACAACCGCCCAAGGCCTGGAAGACCTATTAAAACCAACAGCAGCAGCAGGACAGCTCAGTCGCCATGTTTTACCTGACCCTACCCAGTAACAGTTCGCTGGATGTGTTTCCTGACAACACCGTGGCCAAGTACGTGACCCAGTTACCGCAACCGTTGCATTTTATCTGGCCGGTGGGAATGCGGCCTCATGGATATCCAATACCCTTACTCGTGGTACAACGTGCGAGCCAATGAAGTGTGGTACGAGGTCACCTACGAAGGCAAAAACACCCGGCTCACCCTGCCCGAAGGCCAATACGATACCCCCAAAGAGTTCATGGGTGGGCTGTCAAGACTGATGCATGATAAGGCGCT
>JAVTVY010007610.1:0-45893 GCA_036873755.1 Hanleya hanleyi | reverse complement strand
CGCTATTGAAGAGAGTTGTGAGATAACAGAATATATTTATTGCCAATATCTGACGAACCCCTTTCAGTATTCGTAAACGTCATTGTGATCAGTCCTTAATGTTTGTCTGGGATATCGTAGAATAAAATCCAACCATCCTTGCCAAATTTGTCGCTATTCTGTTTTACAGCCTGTATGCTATGCTATCGTAAATTCTGCAACACGCCCCAGCCCATTATTACATTAATATAAAGAAAATAAAATGCTTATTATCAGCGAAATGCTGCTCCGTGAATTGACCAGAGACATTTCTTCAATCAACAGGAGCTAATTGGTATCATAGCTGAACATTTAGCGACCCTGAGACGTACATTGTATGTAATTGGGATTACAGAGACATCACCGAAGGGAAACGGTCAGAAATGTAGAAAAGTTTGATTATAAATCCGGAGGATTATTATTCAAATCGTCAAAGAATTAATCATGGCTTTCGTTTGATACGTTTCCACCTCTTTGTTAAAGGCAAGAGATAATGATTCGAACATCAGTGTTTCAGGGTTAAGCCGTAAGAACATTGACACTGACATAAGAAGGTTGACTTTCTGGTGGCAGCAACGGAACGGATCAGCGAGCCTTACAAGAAATTGAGTTATTCAATTGGGCAAATTAGTTTGAATCCAACTTAAAGATGTCACATTATCGTCACAGGAATGTGTTAGACAAGACGGCTGCTTACTGACTGTCTTATCAAATATATAAATTGGAGCGACATAAGCTTATATGTCTGTGATTATCTAGTTAACTGACATGGTCATTTGGTTCGGACGAGATAAACCTACTTCGAGACTGCATTATAACGCAGTTAAATGGGTACGAGTCAGTCAATGCCCTACGGTTGAATTCTATAAATTGAGTTATATTCATTACGACATACGTCAGCAATGCTGACCGATAATGGATTATTGAAAACAAGAAATGACGAGTCAGAACATTTACAGCCCGGGCGATGGAATCATTACTGTCTACGGAATTGACATTTCACACCGGTCTTGGGCAACTTCACTGGACAGCTCCCTCACAAGTCAATATACCACATCGAGGTCATTCTAGGCACTCCCGGACTGCGAAGGAAGGAAATCTCCCGGGAATATGTCAGAGCTACTATTATCTTCCGGGATAGTTCCAATTCTTTGTACTTGATGCGAGGTAGAAATTGTTAGGCTTCTATGAGATTGAATCGAAGTGATAATTTGTTGAAGACCGTATCCCCAGGGCTGGTAGTAGACTTTACAGGCGGATTATTGTATTGTTTGTCTCAGAAATTTTTTTTGGTAACAATATGCCTGAATGTTCATGAAAGCGACTTCTAATTGCCTCTTCAACCTGTGATTCTACGGAATAGCCTAATCTCTAATTAGAAGTATTTGAAACTTTTAATTGATTCTGTTGCCCAAGAAAGTAGCGTGGGCTTATCGCAGTTTTGTTTTTTATTTGTTCGTATTTTGTTCCTTTTTTATGTGAATCTGGACTTGGGCACTGTCACTGGCATACGGGAGACAGATACGATCATTTACCAACACAGCCGCCTGTCCGTGACTGTCGGGTCTCATATGTTGTCAACGGCAATACAATATCGTTTTTGGGGCGACATGACTCCTGTTTGATTACGCCGTTCTATATCCCGCTACCGTTGTATGCCATTGTTTATTTCTATCTCGTTTATCTACATTCATCGTAAAGCGAATGTCATTTTCCTTGAACTTTTCTATTGAGTGAATGATATCCTCTTCATATTGTTCGACAACGAGACATTGAAATTAGTTCGGATAACTTCTGCCAAGACTTGCTATAATGAAAAGAATCATTCACGAGGGTTGACACACCTTTTTAACTGAAGTTTTCAGTGTGTGCTATTATATGGTATAAAGGAGTAAACAGTGAAACATGCATTTAGCATTATTTAGCGATTTGCCTCACAATTCGCATTCAGGATTATTCACGGAATAATCATTCAGAAAACATTATCGCAAGTGACGCTGTTCAATTATAAGAAAATCGTATCAGAGTGAAAATTTGCTAAATATCGCCATTGGAAAAACAAATAGAATAAAATAAAATGATGTACAGAAACGCTCCCTCGGGACTGGGCTTCATGCAGGCCATATTGGGGGCCTTTGACCAAGGCTTACTGAAAGGATCTGCGAATAACAGCGCATAGGACCGGTTTCATGTTTACTGATGAAATATTCCCAAAATGTTACGTGCGATTAGTGGAAAAGTTTGAAACGTCAGCTCAATATGTCAGGAGAAGGCGATGATTTTATTTGCCCAGGGATGTGAAAAGCTCCACGCTTCGTAATATCCGATGAAAGGTTTTCCTTTAAAAATTGATGTAGCACAGGTATTTGGCGAGGATAGAAGCTTTTAGTTACCAGAGCTGTCGCGGCTGACTGCTAAACAATATAGCGATAGCGTTAGAATGTAAATAATTAAAAGGAACAAAAATATTATCTCGTATTCAAGAAACTGTTCCTTCCTCCATTGGGACGCTGTAATCTGTTCATCATCTCTCGCTCGAATATGACAGATGGATTCTAAACGAATTGTTCCTCTGAGCACTTTTGAGTCAATGTATGTGTGTATGTCAAACACGAGCCCTGTTTTTATGTACCTAACGTAATTTCACACGGAGATGCTTTTTAAATAATTGCCCTTGACATGCAGAAATTTAATTATTGGAAGCGAATTGGGACATAACTGAAATGCAGTGAAATGCTAACATGACCCTACAGGCTGACTGCAACTAATTGCAAATAGCAAGCGTCAGATCCGACATTCAATATTCAGCCGTCGTCCCTAAAAGAATTTCGACGTCAATAATCGAAAGACCTAGTTCATAAGACAGTTAGCACCAGTTCCATTAATGGAATAAAAATTATATAAGAACTCAAAATGGTTTCCTGCAAGACAAAAGCGGTCAACAGTGTTGAATGATGCCAACACGGCCTGGTGATGTTCGTTACATATAATCATAATTATGGAGCATTATTCTTTGTCCAGATAAATTTCCAAGTCGTTTTCCAGAGTATGTATCTCAAATATATTCCAATAATCTTGTTTCCTCTGATGCATTGTATCTCGTGAAATTCATTTCCATGAGATTCCTATGGTTTTCTGTATATCATGCAATTCATTTCAAAAATATTTCAGTTATCTTAAAATTCCTCTGATGTTCTGTATCAAACGTAATTATTTTTTCTCATCATTGATTCATAGAGATAATAGCAGTCGTCTGATCCGACATTTAATATTAAGCCTTCGTCCACCAAAGAATTTCCTTCATCAATAATCGAAATCTCACAGTTAGCACCAGTTCCAAATGTGTATGAAACACTGCCCATTCAGAGAAATGAAACCGATTTATCGATAGAAATCCATGTCTTACCAGCGTCACACGATGTTTTCGGCTTGTGTAGAGACTAGTTTTAGCTTTTTTAGCTATTAATTCATCCTTAAGTGTGTTCTGATGGTTTATTGAGAATAGTTTATCGTAGAATTTCATGTGGATGGCGATCGTTTACTAATTGTCCGATCTAACCACTACACTTTGTTGAGAGAAATTACAGAACGTAGCGTCTTATATATTCTGACCTCCATCAGCGTCATCAGTGCGTGGTATGTATGTATCTATCTGTCATATTGAAAGTGACACTGCCTTGAGATGTGACTTCGGCCATCCGATAGATCCAAGGTTAAAGGTTCACCCTTGCCTATGCACCGAGATAATTAACTGAATAGATTGGATAATCGAGAAAGAATGTTCGATAAATTGATCTGCCTGTGTCAGTAGATTCTCTTTGCCATAAATTTGGATAAATTCAGATAACCCTTCCTTGTGAGGCAATGGGTCGAAGCATGCCACCCGTTAATAAATCTTACTTTTCCGAAGTAAATAGCAGTTAAACAACAATGAAGTGGTTGCTCTCGGCCATTTCGTCTACTGCAAGGTCGGAAGAAACAAATTTATCTGCTAGCATTAAATCTCTCCCTGGCAACTAAACTCACACGAGCATGGAGAATAACTGCCCGGAGATAAAGCCCCCGTCCATAACCAATCGTCTATCACTATCGACGGTGATCAATGTCACTTTATTAACGGTTGAACTATTATAACTACCGGCCAGAGACACAGGAGATCCATTGGAAATAATGCAATTCTACTGAAAGTGTGTGTTAAGACGTATCTACTTCACTGTATTGGGACAGACTAGGATATCCTTTCCATTAATTTGATTGTGAATAAACCATTTGGCTCATCATGGGTCAGTGTACTCTCCTACATGCAGACCTATTGGTCAGTGGAGCTAGGGGATCTTTCTGTCATGCTGGGATTACAACATATATAAGGGAAGTGGGAAGAGGTGTCGACATACTGACAGAGCCACACGACTTCACAGAATAGTCTTCTGGTTAACCTATTCTAAAGCACATACCAAGAATCTAACGATTGGTGATATGTGTTGTATCTCAGGTACACTTATATTGTACCTGTTCATGTGGCAACTAGGATGAAATGACCACACGGCCCCTAGCACCGGCAAAAGTGGTATTATAGGCTGTCTATTTTAATTAGTCGTCTAGTTTGGAGCTTGCCAAAAATCAGTAGTTAACCCTGCAACAATTTTCTTTTTTGCAGCGTGTAGAACAAACTGAACTCTACAAAATGACTACCATTTCTCGGTGATATCGATACTATATCACGCTTGAAATAACTTTATCATTCACTCCATATAAAACTCCAGTACAGTTGTTTATGCACCGGCCTCAATTACATAGGGAGACGTCATAATGTATTCATGCTCATTGACACAAAGGTCATTAATGCCGAATACAGTAAAAACATGCGGTCCGTGAGAGTGTCGCACATATTCCATGCCCAGTGAAATTGCCGAATGATAAACCGCACACACCCCTATGACCATACAAGGCATTGTTGACCTTTGTGCTAGACCGCACGAATACATTATGACGTCTCCCTATGTAATTGAGTCCCGGTACATGAAACAACTGTACTGGAGTTTTATATGGAGAGAATTAAAAAGTTATTTCAAACGCGATATATTATCGATATCACGGGGAAATGGCAGTCGTTTTGTAGATTTCTGTTTGTTCTACACAATGCAAAAAAGAAAATTTATGCAGAGTTAACTGCTTGATTATTGACAAGCTCCAAAGTAGACGGCTAATTAAAATAGACAGACTATAGATACAAATCTAGAGAGCGATGATGGAAATACTCTGACAACTCGTATATTGATAATTGGTGAAAATTTCCCATCGACATGTGATATCAATACTCAAATTTTGAGATGGTGAAAACAGTGGAACTGTTCATGTATGAAGGGGCAAATAGAACAGTGAGATATCTTAGGACCAGATTTCCGAGAGAGTGATGAAAATTGGAGTGATATGCAAGAGGTGGGAAAAACTGACGACGTCCGGCGACTAAAAAGCCACCATATGACTTTTATCGTTCATAATATCGTATCCTACATTATATTTGTAAACGAAGCGGAAGGCACATTAGTAACGATGAAGTACATTTACGTCACATAGTTGAAATCAGTGATACAGAATCATAGATTTGTGATATTTCTGACTGGCGTTCTGGCCGTATCAAAGCCTCTACGGTCTAAATTAATTTCCCCATGCAGAAGAGTTCCAATCAATTAGGCACTGCACTGTAACACAACAAATGCGTGTATTCGACTGACCATGTTATATCTGCAACAAGTTCAGTTTCAATTTAAAGAACCCATGGACGTAAGGTTTTGGAACATCATTGCCGGCATCAATGAACACTGTTAAGCGATTGTCTCTTGCAGGAAACTAGACCATGTTTATGTATACTATGATCGTCCTTTTGAATTTGGTGCTAACGCTGTTATATGGAATATGGAATAGGTCTTTGGATTACGGACGCTGACATTCCTTAATGGACGACGGCTGAATTATGAATGACGGACCAGACGCTGGTAATTCCAATTCGTCGCAGGAGTGTGACAGACAAAAGGGCTGCCTACTGATTGTCTTATCAAATATATAAGCTTATATGTTTGTGTTTAACTGATCAACTAATATGCTTAATTATTTCGCACGAGATAAATCGCATTCGAGACTGCATTAGAACATAGTTGATTGGGTACGAGTCAGTCGATATTTTAAGGCTGAATTATATTATACAGGTTATATGAGTTTCATTCAATACAACAGATGAGGCTATGCTGACCGATAATGGATTATTGAAAACAAGAAATGACGCGTCAGAACCTTCGCAGCTCGGACGATGGAATCGCTATTCTCTACGAAATTGACATTTCACACGCGTCTTGGAAAACTTCACTGGACAGCTCAGTAACAAGTCATTATAGCACATCGAGATCTTTATAAGTAATCCCGATCTGCGAAGGAAGGAAATCTCTCCGGGAATATGTCAGAACTAATTCTACCTTCCGAGAGAGGGCCAATTTCTTGTATTTGATGTGAGATACATGTAGATATAGTTAGGCTTGGATGAGGTTGAATCGATGTGATGAGTTGCTGAAGACCGTATCCTCAGGGCGCCTGTTGTTTGGTATCAGACATGACAGGCGGATTCATGTATTGCTCGTCTCAGAAGGAGATTTTTGTAACAAGATATCAAATGGTTTATGTTAGCGGATTCTAATGGACTAAATAACCCGTGATTCTCTGGAGATTATACGCCTGATCCAATAGGCTTACAGTCACCCTCGAGTGAATATCATCATTTATCGTTAGAACCATGCCTTGTAAGCTATTAATCGCTTCTCCTGTTGAAAATTTGTGTTTGTTTTTTGTTTGTTCTTATTTTGTTTCCTTTTTAACGCGAATCTGGACTTGGGTACTATCACTGGCATACGGAATAAAGCTCACTTACCAACACGGTCGCCTGTCCGTTATACGTCGCGTCTCATATGTTGACAAAGGCAATACAATATCGTTTTTTCATAAGATCGGGAACGACAGGAACATCAACTAATAACATGATGTCAGAACATCAGCTTGTGGGGCGACATGATTCGATTACGCCGTTCTATTTCACACCATCGTTGTGTCATTGTTGATTTCTCTTTCGTTTATCCACGTTTACCGTAGAGAGAATGTCGGTTTTCTTTAACATTTCTTTTCTGTGAATGATATCCTCTTTATATTGTTCGACAACGAGACATTGAAATTTTTTCGGATAATTTCTGCCGAAGACTTGCAAAAATGAAAAGAATTAATCGACACTGACAGTCTCCTTCTTTCTAAGATTCCCAGGAGCAAGTTTGTCGCACAAGGGTAAGACTTCTTTATATTAGAACAGTATACAACGGAAAATAATTTCATGGATCTCTAGGTCGTCAAACGGGTCAAATGTGTATAGTCTACCTACCTATTAATCTTATCTGGTCCGGATTGAGGTGTGTGTCCGTGGTGCTTTGGTGGGGTTGGGGTTGGGGGGTGGGGGGAGGGGGTGAGGCGGATTTCGTGCTCCGAAACGGAGAAAATTTGACAGCTGAAGTTTGTGAATTGTATTTTATCATATATGGTTATTTTGATGCCATTTTCATAACCCCGCGAGCATGGAGTGGACAGATCGACAGCAATCTTCTCAACAGGTGATTGTCCCGCTATTGAAGAGAGTTGTGAGATAACAGAATATATTTATTGTCAATATCTGACGAACCCCTTTCAGTATTCGTAAACGTCATTGTGATCAGTTCTTAATGTTTGTCTGGGATATCGTAGAATAAAATCCAACCATTCTTGTCAAATTTGTCGCTATTCTGTTTTACAGCCTGTATGCTATGCTATCGTAAAATCTGCAACACGCCCCAGCCCATTCTTACATTAGTACAAAGAAAATAAAATGCTTATTATCAGCGAATTGCTGCTCCATGAATTGACCAGAGGTATTTCCTCACTCAACATAAGCTAATTGGTATCAAACTGAATATTTACCAAACCTCAGATGTATGTAATTGGAATCACAGAGACATCACCTAAATTCGAGGGGAAACAGTAGAAAATATTGAAAAGTTTGATTATAGATCCAGAGGATTGATATCCAAAGCGTCAAAGAATTAATCATGGCTTTCTTTTAATAGATGTTCACCTCTTCCAAGGTAAAGCCGTAAGAACACCGATACTGACATAAGAAGGCGGACTTACTGGGTTCATCAAGCCTTACAAGAAATTGAGTTATTCAATTGCCCAATTTATTTTTGGATCCAACTTAAAGATGTCATATGAGTAAGGTGTTCCAATTATCGTCACAGGAATGTGTTAGACAAGACGGCTGCTTACCAATATATAAATTGGAGCGATATAAGCTTATATGTATGTGATCAACTAGTTAACTGACATGGTCATTTGGCTCGGACGAGATAACCCCCCTTCGAGACTGCATTATTAAGCAGCTACATGGGTACGAGTCAGTCAATGCCCTACGGCTGAATTCTATAAAATGAGTTATATTCATTACGACATACGTCAGCAATGCTGACCGATAATGGATTATTGAAAGCAAGAAATGACGAGCCAGAACATTCACAGCCCGAACGATGGAATCATTGCTGTCTACAGAATTGACATTTCACACCGGTCTTGGAAAGCCTCTCTCGACAGTTCCTCACAAGTCAATATACCACATCGAGATCTTTCTAGATACTGCGAAGGAAGGAAATCTCCCCGAGAATATGTCAGAGCTACTATTATCTTCCGAGATAGTTCCGATTCCTTGTACTTGATGCGCGATAGAAATTGTTAGGATTATACGAGATTGAATCGAAGTGATAAATTGTTGAAGACCGTATCCCCAGGGCACCTGTTAGGTGGTAGTAGACTTGACAGGCGGATTATTGTATCGTCCGTCTCAGAAAACAATTTTGGTAACAAGATGTCTAAATGTTCATGTAAGCCACTTCTAATGGACTCTTTAACCCGTGATTCTACGGAATATCCTAATCTCTCATAAGAAGCATTTGGATTCTGTTGTCCAAGAAAGTAGCTTGAGCTTATCGCAGTTTTGTTTCTTTTTTGTTCTTATTTTGTTTCTTTTTTTATGTGAATCTGGACTTGGGCACTGTTCCTGGCATACGGGAGACAGATACGATCATTTACCAACACAGCCGCCTGTCAGTGACTGTCGCGTCTCATATGTTGTCAACGGCAATATAATATGGTTTTTGGGGCGACATGACTCCTCGTTTGATTGCGCCGTTCTATATCCTGCTACCGTTGTATGCCATTGTTTATTTCTATCTCGTTTATCTACATTTATCGTAAAGCGAATGTCATTTTCCTTGAACTTTTCTATTCAGTGAATGATATCCTCTTCATATTGTTCGACAACGAGACATTGAAATTAGTTCGGATAACTTCTGCCAAGACTTGCTATAATGAAAAGAACCATTCACAAGGGTTGACACACCTAAGTTTTCAGTGTGTGCTATTACATAGTATAAAGGAGTAAACAGTGAAACATGCATTTAGCATTATTTAGCGATTCGCCTCACAAGTCGCATTCAGGATTGTTTACGGATTAATCATTCAGAAAACTCGTATATGTATTTCATTATCAGGGAGACAATTTGACAAATATCGCCATTGAAGAAAGAGAATGTACAGAAACGCTCCCTAAGGATTGGGCTTCATACAGGTCATATTGGGGGCCTTTGGCCAAGGCTTACTGAAAGGCCGTGCGAATAACAGCGCACAGGACCGGTTTCATGTTTACTGGTGAAATATTGTTACGTGCGATTTTCCGAAAAGCTTGAAACGTCAGCTCAATTTGTCATGAACAGGCGATAATTTTATTTGCCCAAGGATGTGAAAAGCTCCACACTTCGTAATATCCGATGAAAGGTTTTCGTTTAAAAATTGATGTAGCACAAGTATTTGGCGAGGATAGAAGCTTTTAGTTACCAGTCCTGTCGAGGCTGACTGCTAAACAATATAGATATATAGCGTTAGAATGTAAATAATTAAAAGGAACAAAAACGTTATCTCGTATTCAAGAAAATGTTCCTTCCTCCATTGGGACGCTGTAATCTGTTCATCATCTCTGGCTCGAATATGACCGATGGATTCTGAACGAATTGTTCTTCTGAGCGTTTTTGAGTCAATGTATGTGTGTATGTCAAACACGAGCCCTGTTTTTCGTAATTTCACACGGAGATGCTTTTTAAATCCTTGGCCTTGATATGCAGAAACTTGATTATTGGAAGCGAGTTAGGACATAACTACACTGATGGAGTGAAATGCTAACATGACCCTACAGGCTCACTAATTGCAAATAGCAAGCGTCAAACCGACATTCAATGTTCAGTCCTCGTCCCTAAAAGAATTTCGGCGTCAATAATCGAAAGACCTGTGCCCCCCCCCCCCCTAGTGAACTTTTATCTGCTACTCCGAAACGACAAAATCGAGGAGGCTGAAACTCGGTGACTTTAAAACTTATCTTATTGGGGTCATTTTGAGTCTAATTGCATATACCCCCGGGCAGAGGATCATGGGTAAATTCGAAATGGCTGCCATGTGGTATTCGCGAATGTCGTGTTTTTCAATGTTTTCGCTCCATTTCTTCACATTTTCCTTGCCTAAAAGGCCTTGAAAGTATTTTATTTATGAAAAACTAATTATTCTATATTTTATTTGATTTTTTGAGAGAAAAATCGGAAAAATGAAAATTTCGAAAAAATCGCCCCCAAAAAGGCCGACAAATGGCTTCCGAGAAGATGACGTCACTATGACGTCATCATGACGGCCATCTTGGATTTTTTTTACATTTCCCGGTAGAACTTGAACGCAAGATAGTGTGTGGTAAGTTTCAGCGCTCTAGCCTTAGTGGTAGAGAAAATATATAGGGGGGAGGCACTTTTCGCCCCCCAACCCCCCAGGCTGCGATACACCCCAAATCGCCCAGGCCAGATAGCGTTAATGGAATAAAAATTATAACAACACAAAATGGTTTCCTACAAGACAGAAGCCGTTAACAGTGGCCAATGATGCCAGCAAGGCATGATGATGATGTTCTTTACATAAAATCATAATTACGGAGCATTATTCTTTGTCCAAATCAATTGAAGCGATATGCAAAGTCGTTTTCCAGAGTATGTATCTCAAATATATTCCAATAATCATGTTTCCTCTGATGCCCTGTATCTCATGAAATTCATTTCAAAGACATGTCAATGAACATGAGATTCCTACGATTTTCTGTATATCATGCGATTTATTCAAAAGACATTTCAGTTATCTTGTGATTCCTCTGATGTTCTGCATCACAAATAATTCACTTTTCTCAGCGTAAAGTGTATCTCGGATTCGCTTCATTGATTCATAGAGATAATAGCAATCGTCTGATCCGACATTTGATACTAAGCCTTCGTCCGTCAAATAATTTCTCTCATAGATAGATAGATATAATTTATTTATCCAGGGTAAAAATACATCCTCAACCTACATACGGCTGATTTCCAGGATGGCCCTAATCCAATTGATTATCATCAATAATCGAAATATGACAGCACAACTTCCGAATAAAACACCGCCCACTCAGAGAAATTGACAGTAATTCATGATGTCTTACCAGCGTCACCGGCTGTTTTCGTCTTGTGGAGAGACTAGTTTGAGCTTTTTCAGCTATTAGTTCATCCTTATGTGTGTTCTGATGGTTTCTTGAGAATGGTTGTGACGCAGTCAGTATGTCGGCACCTCTTCCCACTTCCCTTATATGTGTTGTAATGTTTTCCTGTATATGGCGAGATTCTGCTGGTGGACGTTTCGTCTCCGAGGCCCGCCCCCTGTACAGATCTTTTGGTCTTTGATATATGTTGGCATTTGTGGGAAGATGATGCTGGGTCGACATCGGGCCTTACAGACTAGTCTTTGTGTTAAATGCCGTCATTTACATCTGACGACGATACAGCTCACCAATCTCCAATGTACGAGTTGTCAAAGCGAAACAGCTCACCAATTACCAATATACGAGTTGTCAGAGCATTTCCATCATAGCTCTCTAGATTTGTATCTAATACCGCTTATGCCGGTGCTAGGGGCCGTGTGGTCATATCATCCAAGTTGCCACATGAACAGGTACAATAAAAGCGTACCTGAGATACAACACATATCACGAATCGTTAGATTCTCGGTATGTGCTTTAGAATAGGTTAACCAGAAGACTATTCTGTGAAGTCATGTGACGCAGTCAGTATGTCGGCATCTCTTCCCACATCCCTTATATGTGTTGTAATTATCGTAGAATTGTATGTGGATGGCGGTCGTTTACTAATTGCCCGATCTAACCACTACACTCTGGTGGGAGAAATTACAGTACGTAGCGTCTTATATATTCTGACCTCCATCAGCGTCATCAGTGCGTGGGATGTACGTATCTGTCCGTCACATTGAAAGTGACACTGCCTCGAGATGTGACTTCGACCACCCGGTGAGTCCAGGGTAAAATGTTCTCTCTTGCCTATGCACCGAGGTAATTAACTGAATAGATTGGATAATCGAGAAAGATTGTTCGATAAATTGATCTGCCTGTGTCAGTAGATTCTCTTTGCCATAAATTTGGATAAATTCAGATAACCCTTCCTTGTGAGGCAATGGGTCGAGGCATGCCACCCCTTAATAAATCTTACTTTTCCGAAGTAAATAGCAGTTAAACAACAATGAAGTGGTTGCTCTCGGCCATTTCGTCTACTGCAAGGTCGGAAGAAACAAATTTATCTGCTAGCATTAAATCTCTCCGTGGCACCTAAACTCACACGAGCATGGAGAATAACTGCCCGGAGATAAAGCCCCCGTCCATAACCAATCGTCTATCACTATCGACGGTGATCAATGTCACTTTGCTAACGGTTGAACTATTATAACTACCGGTCAGAGACATAGGAGATCCATTGGAAATAATGCAATTCTACTGAAAATGCGTGTTAAGAAGTATCTACTTCACTGCATTGGGACGGACTAGGATATCCTTTCCATTAATTTGATTGTGACTAACCCATAGAGCTCAAAATGTCAGTGTACTCTCCTATATGCAGAACTATTGGACAGTGAATCCTTTTGGAATGCTCGGATTGTCCAATCTATATGTGACGTCAATAATAAAGTTTTTAGATGATGAAGACAGTGGAACGCTCCACGTATGAAGGGACAAATAGATGTCTCACGTGATATATGGTAGGGCCAGATTGCCAAGGATGTGGTGACAATTCCCGTTGTTCATAATTATGAAAGAAGTATGCTACATTAGGGATTTAAACGAAGAGAGAGGCACACTGGTACAATTTTGCCACAGAGTCGAAACCAGTAGTATAGAATCATGGATTTTCATATTTCTGACTGTCGTTCTAGCCCTCTCAAACTTCTGTGTATGGACTAAATTAATCTCCACGCGTAAAAGAGTTCCAATTTCGTTGGCTCTGTACTGTAATCCAAAACATGCGTAGTCAGTCTCTGTGGAGTCATTTTATTTGCAATCTTCTTAGGCCGTATGTTTGAGTGGCAGTTAGAAACAGGATAAAATATTAAGAGTATAATAACGTCATAATGCTCCTTTATTTTAACAGTACGGCGTATTACGTTGTACACATCGGTTCTCGTCAAATCACCGAAGTTAAGCAACGTTGAGCTCGATTAATACTCGGATGGGTGACCGAGTGCCGTACGTGCTAGACACCGTCGTGAAGAAAATGTTGAGAACGACGTTAAATCCTACTCACTCACTCACCCTTTATTTTAAGACCACGATTCGCTGAGTATACCTTAAAGTTATCAAATATAATTATGCTTTCCCCGTGACATGATTATCGAACACTATACGACGCAGTTTACAAATCATCTCCTCTGTGTTCAATTTCTCGAATCGAAGCAAAGAATACATTGTTTTCTAGGATGTTATTTTCAGCGTTACTGAGTAAAGTAGATCTCGTTAAAACGATATCATTCCAAAAGTAACGTCAAACGCTGTGAAGCCCTTGCTTTTAATACTCCTTATCTCCTCTTCTGTTACACGTACAAAAATATTATAAAATGTATCAAGGAGCTCACGCTTCCGCTGATTGTTCGAATTTCTATTTGATAGTGACATTAAAAATAATTATCTTTCTGAGTAGACAAATGGTACCTCGCTGTATTACGGAAGTCGCAGCTGGTGTGATGTATAGTCCTTGAACACGTGATTGACTGTGAGCATGATAAATATTTTATATAGACCATAAATATTTGGTCGACATATATATATCCGAAGAAATGACATTGATGACTAAGAGCACGCAAAACTATTGGGAAATGCTCCAAATATGACTTCAAATCTGTCTGGTCACAACTCATCTATCATACTTAGACATGGGCTAAATGTTTGCCCAAAACAGTCATATTCAGGCTTCTATCATCGAGAAACGTTTTCAAAATCGCCTTTACCCCATGATCCTCCATGTTTATTGCTACATATTTAGAAACTATACAGGTTGAATTGGAGCGATATACAAGAGTTGGGAAAAATTGACGTCTGGCGACTAAAAAGGAACCATATGCCTCTACAGGAAAGCATTTGTCGACACCTAACATTCAAAACCGAGAAAACGGTGGATACTCGGACGTAGCCTTAGTATCTCAGCCGAGCTTTTATTGTAGATGTTCATGTGGAGACTATGAAGTATCTACACGGCCCCGGTTTTTGGTGGAATTAGATACGCTAGCTCGGGAGCTGTGATAACAGCTTGGGCTATGTATGTCCATGTTAGCATACGTTCACTGTTGTCGATGTGCATGGTACCGGGAAGTACTTGCACTCAATAACCAGGGGAAACATATTTGTGATGTATGGGTAATTGGGCAGTTCACATCGTAGCCAACCAGTACATATTGCTGGTTTTCGCATTGATCAGCTCGGTAACTGTAATATATCTTGAAACATTATTTGGACATTTTAGAGCAGGTTTCACCACCTATACCAAGCTAGAATTGTAATATATATAAAAACGTACGCAAAGACTAACATAAGATGAGTCACTTGAAATAAATTTTAATTAGCCAGGAAGAGGACGAAAACAACTTTAGGGTAATTTCTGAAGAAAATATACATACAGTGAAAAAAAAAGGATAAAACACAACGCAGAGGAGACACGCATGTAAGTAAGCCTTAAGGATGTCTGCTGGTGGTAAATCAAAGTAATTAACTTTTTGAATAATGCGTGTTGTTGCAATCATAATTGTGTAATATGAGGAAAAACACAGACAAAAATTACAGGTTCTTGTGCATTGTTTAGCTGCAGACACTGTTAAATGGACTGACCCATGCTTCATTTGTTAACCCAGAAAACATATAGAATAACCCTGGTTTTGAAACATATTCATGAAAAAATCATATCAATAGTATTTAACCTTTTCTTATATTCTAACAGTTTGCAAATAATCACAGTGCCTATCAAATTTTATCAAATTGGATGGAAGTTGCTGTGCAAAATTCTTGCCTAGTAGGCTTTCAACGTAGGAAAGGGAGATAACCGAATAGAAAAACAGGCAAAATGGCCGCCAAAACCAAAAATCACCTGCGGACATCCTTAATACCAATCCTTGTCTTGTACTCTCTGGATGTTTTTAAAGTGCAAGCGTCTGGTCCGTCATTCATAATTCAGCCATCGTCCATTAAAGAATGTCCGCGTCCATAATCCAAAGATCTATTCCATATTCCATATAGCAGCACTAGCACCAAATTCAAAAAGACAATCATAGTATATATAAACATAGGCTAGTTCCAGCAAGAGAGAAGCGGTCAACAGTTTTCAATGATGCCGGCAAGACATCATGATGTTCCAGAAATATCAAATCCGTATTACTGATCAGTATTCTTAATCCATAATAATCGTTGTAAAGTCGTCATCTAGAGAATGATGTATCTCAGTCACGCTTTTGTTTTTACTGCTGATATGAGCACCATGAGGATCTTGAAGTACATGGGTTCATACGACCCCTATACAATTAAATTAAGGTACAAAATTACCCTGAACCTTTTATGTCTTATTCACTCACTGCCATTGATTTTTTGGGTCCAAGAATTCAATCAGGACTTCAGGATTGAACAGTTTCAGTGCATCTCCTTCAAAATGCCAGCTTTTGTGGTTTGTGTCGTTATGTGGTGATGGGTCACTCTCGTGTTTCATACATAAATATATCATTCACTCAGTCTTTGGGTGCGAGGAAAATCGAGGATTTCCTTCCTTTTTGGTTACAATCTGCGGGAAGATCCGCCAGCCAACAAGGGAAGAACGTTCTGTGGGACAAAAAATAAAAAATGAGAAGTGGATACGGAATAGCTGAAGTGCACCCTTACTCAAAATATGGACGGTTTTAACGATCGTCTTCCATTTTTTATAACTTGTTTATCTTCTATCAACTACATGTGTACACCAGCCAAAACTGTCAATTCAGTCATCTTAAATTGATAAGTGTTAAGTTGTCTCTGTGCGAAAAAGCCAGGCTACCTGAAGTGATGGAAACAAGTATAAAAGTGAACGAGTACGGTGGAGAACAAGTATAGTGGCGAACTATAGCCCATATTCCTACGAAGTAGGCTCTCATTTGCAAATTTTCCGGTAGCGAGTCAGCGAGTCCATCCAAATCCTTTCGTCGGCAAAATAAGAAGAACCGTTGACATTAGAACCTTGATTGTTGGTATGAAAGTGCATTATGGGACTGTTACCAGCAAGTTCTGAGCTGGCCTACTTTTGATGAAAATTGTCAAACTCAAGTTTGTTTCACTTATATGGTGA
This sequence comes from Hanleya hanleyi, assembly GCA_036873755.1. NCBI lineage: Eukaryota > Metazoa > Mollusca > Polyplacophora > Lepidopleurida > Hanleyidae > Hanleya > Hanleya hanleyi. The sequence goes on along the minus strand of JAVTVY010007610.1, from coordinate 29,064 downwards.
CAGTCGGTTTGGTTGGTGGAGGAAGTCGGAGTACTCGGAGAGAACCACCGCCAGTCGGCAAGTAACTGACAAACTTCCACACATGCACCAGCTGGGCTCGAACCCGTGCCGGTTCAGTGGTGTGAGGCAAGCTGTCACCAGAAAGGGATGGAGAACAATGTAAAAATTATAATCGTTTGCCTCGTCATACATTGAATCAACGAGACAGAGAAAGGCCTCTTCCTTTCCATGAATATATAGGTATGTATATTTCATTTGCATAATTGGAGGGAACCTCCAGAACAAGTGGGCATTAATTAAACGATATAACGTGTAAAAAGATGCCGAAGTACTGACAAGATTTCTTATGACCCCACAGGCAAATGCACTGATTGCATGTTTCTAAAACACCACAAGGACCAAAACTGGTCTCTGTGATGGGTTTTCCCTACGAAGTGGGCTCTCATTTGCAAATTGTCCGGTAATGAGTGAGTCAGTGAGTGAGCGAGTCAATCCATCCGAATTCTTTCATCGGCAAAATAAGGAGAACCGTTGAAATTAGAACCTTACTTTTTGGCCTGAAGGTGCATTAGGGGACTGTAACCAGCAAGTTCTGAGCTGATCCACTTTTGATGAAAATTTCTGGTGATTTTTGATGAAAATCACTGGTGATTCTGACTTGGGCAGTGCCCATTTTAATATAGACAGGATTTCAACTGGGGGTGGAGATTTCCAAGAGTTCAGTTCGCGTCGGAGTCCTAATGCCTACCCTATCTCGTAGGTCCTGTTACGTTAGTCACACTGCTCATGTATGTATCCCAGTCACGTTTTTAATGTACATGTAGTTGTTCATGTAGACATTTGGGAGCTGTATGTAATTGTCCTATCAATTCAGCTGATTGAATGTGATGAATTATGTGACCGTTAGATAGAAGAAACGGCCAAAAATAAGACATAAAGTCCTATCATAAGATTTGGGAATATTGAGAATTCCACTTTCTTGGTTAGGGGGAAGATCTGTTTATAACTACGTCCGCCGCGGTCGAACGCGGACCTGTTAGAGAACTCAGTTTTGTATGCAGACGCACTACCGGACGAGGTAAACCAATTTCAGAAATGGGATTGGGACATTTCATTGATGCAACCCTTATCTGATGGAATTACTCAAACACAAAGACATCTAACTTTATTACGCTCGAAGAAGACTTAGCTCCCGCAAAGTTTCATGAAATATCTGGCGGGTAGACGACACATTAGTGGCTCTCTTGAGGCTTTCGCTATTTCAATACGGCCAATAAGTTATATGCTTCGTGCGTTCCATACAGAACAATGGAATCCTCGACAGAACGTCGATAGGCCATAAAACGGTAACAGGATAATAAATCTGGAATTTAATAATACACTTAAAAATGGAATTGCCGAATTAGATGACCTGTTTTTACGTAATAGCGTTCCTCTCCTGCGGCACTATTAAAGTTAACTTCGTTTATACCCAGATGAATATATATCAGCAATACAAAGCCATCTTAATCCCGCTAGAGTCTTGGAGATACTTTAGACGGGTTACCTTGTCTCCATTCCGAGACCAAGGGCAGGTGACGTCTATCATTTTGTTGTCAAATTGTGTCCAAATTTCGACCTAATTCGCCGCTTCTCGGCGGTCGGTTGCAATGGCCTGTAGTATTTGAGTCCTTGCCGATATTAACTCCGTCTTTTTGCAAGAGTGAATATAAAAAAATGCCGTAAATCCAAAGATCCTCGAGATTCTCATGGTGTTCTAAGAACAGAAGATACAACATTCTCTAGATAACGACTTTACAACGGAAATGATATGAATTAAGAATACTGATCAGTGATACGGATTTGATAATTTTGTCTTGCCGACGGCTCGGAGAAACTATGTTATGTTTATGTATACTATAAATGCATTTTTTTTGCCAAATTTTCTACTAATTCTGTTATGTGAATTAGATCTTTGGATTATGGACGTAGAAATGATTGAATAGACAAAGATTGAATATTGAATGATGGACTAGACGCATGTATCAGGATCTTTGTTGATCAGAATGCAATGATTTCACCTCAGTGAACGAAACAAAGTCTTAAACAGGAGATGTAATAAGTTGTGGATACTTCGTTAATTGGAACACATAGATCCCACAGCGACATATACAAAGAACGAGCGTTGAGAGGATTTTGGTTTAACAGGATTGATTTGGAAAGGTATTATTATTATATTAAGTAATCAACTAATTCGAAAGTGATATTTCTATATTGTTGATTTTAGTATATGCTATTTCATAGGGCTAATTGTTTGCAATCGATTCCAGTGTTCTGTTTATCCCTTCCTGTGATTTCTTGTCAGTACGCCTGCATGTTTTCCCACCACCTCTGTCGTGTCGCGTTTAATGGTGGACACATGGTGTGTATAATATGTTTACGCCTTCTTCTATGATGGGAATGCACAGCATTGGAAGATGGCGAGCTTGTGATTGAATTTCAGGAACAATTGTATGTGGTTAATGAGGGGAGATGAAGGAATTCGCTAATTGATTTCTGTCACGCTTCGATTGTGGTTGATCATATGAACACCATGAGGATCTTGCCCGCGTTAAGCGGAATTAAATAGGTTACGAAACTTAACGCCATAGATCTTGCACGCTACATTAACATTGTGTTATGAGCACGCGATATGTATCGCCAAATTTGAGAAACATTGAGTGGAGGCGCTTGGTGGTATAGCCTTGTTTTATAAGTTTCTGCGATACTGTTTTGTGACGTTGATTAAAATCGTCACATTTAGCGGCAAAGGCCGTTTAACTATATGGAAAATATATGGTAAATGATTGTAGCAAGCATTTAACATACATATCCCATACAGTTGAGCGGCCTTCGCAAACATTTCATACTACATCAAATGCATGACAAATATGTATTGATAATACAGATCGTCTTGAATTTTTTTGAACATTTACGCAATTGAATTTTTCGGACGTAATACAGACCATGGTTTTGGTGTCAGTTTCAATAGCTATATAGCTGATGTATTAGATGACTCTCCAAGATCAAGCAAAAACACGAACTAAGCCTTGCTTTGACAGGATAAATCCTTAGGATTTACGATAAAGTAGAAAAGCTTCCTTGTAAGCCCGCCAACATTCGGCGATAATTTGATTCTCCGTTCACGAGTGGATCAGTGCCCGGCATTAACTATCCCATGGTCTTACTTTCGTGTTTTATGGGGAGCATTTCGTCAGTTTTACCTCCACGGGGAGGCTTACATTTGCGATAAAATCATATTGCACAGACGACCAGTTATTGCTGTCCTAACTTAGATCCAGTGTTGTGGTCACTAACAAATAATCATTTGTCATCTGACCTGATTACGTTGGATTTAGTAGCTTGGTCGGATCAACGGTCAATGGCAATGTTCGACATGTAGATTCTAGTACAGTAAAGTACTAATATCAATAACGTTACTAAATTGCGTAAAGAAATGCCCACATTGACTGTTTCGTTATTGAAGGCAATAACAATCCTAATCGTGCTGATGCATGCTGTTATCAATGTTTAATCACTTCTTGCTTGATTATTTTCATGATTTTTTTTATATTCTAACGTGTTTTCCAAGAAAAGAATAATACATGTACCCAATATATCCGGTGATAACATGTCCATATCAGATTTTACATACTTAGGTGACAAACAAAAGTATATTTTGCATACTTATCCTTTCTCGGATTTCTAGAGAAATTTAGCTAATAAACCTATTATTTAATATGTATTTTTTTTTTAAATTACGGACCAGTAGGTCTGGAATCGAGTGATAGCCTAGCATAATTGTGTATATCCTTCTTTTGTGAGCGAAAAGGTGGTCCAAAAATTGTTAGAGTTACTGTTTTCCCTGGCAGTTTCGGTTTATTATTGAAAACAGTTGACTTTTTTGAAAATTGTATTTTGTTATTGTTTATGTTATCGGTTTGGTGACTTGTTATATAAATCAGTAATGTTAGTTAATTTCGTACTTTACTGGACTGAACATATTGGTATTTACTGGATATTATTCCAATTTAGTCCAGAATTATAAGTTTTATCCCTCACGAAGTGGAAGATATCTCGTGATACAATGGCGTTAAAGTGGAAGATATCTCGTTATACACTGGCGTTAAGTGGAAGATATCTCGTGATACAGAAATCCATTGGTTAGCTAACCTGGTTAATATGAAAATGTGCAGGCGCTTTCAAAAACCGATCAATTCAAAGCCCGTTTCTTCTCATTCACCAAACGCTTTTTAGACGATCATCTCGTTGTGGGTAATCGCTGTATAAATGACGCAGTGAAGGATATATATCCACCTTCACTGGATTTGAAGGAAACCGACCGGTACATCATATTTAGATCTATATCTCTATAATAATCAAGCGGACCTTCTTTCTCGTCGACTGTATGACAAAAGAGATGATTACAATTTCGACATCGTAAAATATTCCTTTCTGGACAGTAACATTCCATTGGGACTTGCATATGGCGTATACATATCTCGCCTGGTAGCATTTGCTAGATCTTGTGTTAAATGTGACGATTCTAATCAACGTCACAAAACATTGTTGCAGAAACTTATAAAACAGGGCTATACCACCAAGCGTCTCCACTCCAAGTTTCTCAAATTTGTTGATACATATCGCATGCTGATAGCAACATGCGAGCGTAGCGTGCAGAATCTACGGCGTTACGTTTGGTAACTTGTGTCTAATTCCGCTTTCACCCGGGGGTAGGGGCCGTATGAACCCATGCACTGCAAGATCCTCATGGTGCACATATGAACAGCCACAATCAAAGCGTGACGGAGATCCATCATTCTCCAGCTGACGACCTTAGCACGAAGAATACTAATCAGCGATACGGATTTGATATTTTTGGAACATCATGATGTCTTGCCGGCATCATTGAAGACTGTTGACCACTTCTCTCTTGCAGGAAACTAGCCTATGTTTATGTATACTATGATTGTCTTTTTGAATTTGGTGCTAACGGATAGGTCTTTGGATTATTGACCCGGATAATCTTTAATGGACGACGGCTGAATTATGAATAACGGACCAGACGCTTGTAACTATTTTTGACAAATATGGACAAACAGTATGTGGTATCAATGATGCGGTTCATAGTATTGCTTCAATGGGTTCCGTGAAACCCATCAAATATCGTGAGCGTAAGCACCAAGACACGACCCTATTGGTTACGACATTCTTACTGGTTGTCAAAATTGTAATGCTGAATTTGATGGGAAGGTGGATATTTGACCAAATAGAATACCAGCTACATCACATAACTAAGCTAATGGTATCGCGCTTTATTTGATGAGGACCAAGATGGTCATAAAATGATAGAACTGTTCTCAGTACGGTCAGAATATCCCAGCATCCCTGGTCAAGGTTCGTCTGAAAAAGTCGTACCATGCCAGAGAGCTGGTCTATCGTAACAAAGACCAGCCGATTTATTATTAGGAGGTTGAGTCTCAGTCGCTACCTCATGCCCTCTGCAAATATGCCAATATTTGAATGAGTTAAGAACTAGGCATTGTATCGTATTTTGTTCCCTCTCGTTGTTTTGAATTCAGATGTCTGTGTCTGTCTTTACTTTAATTTAAGAGACGCCCCATGGCATCTCAGAGTCTTTCTGCGCATTAACACGGCTTGTTTCGAAATTCTACGAGATTCCACGACGACGGCGAACTACCTCGTCGCAATCCATTGTCTGGTAAATAGTGGACAGAGTTGCATATATGGAGGATGATATATTGCCAAATGTGATTTTCGATACCGGCATTGGTATTGGGCAAACGATCTTTTTAACGAATCTGCTACATCGACATATTTATTGCACAATCTGACTGCCGTTATTTTGAATTAATGTGGAGCGCGGTGGCGTCAATTCTCTCGTGGTGAGGCCTTTGTCTGATCGTCGAGTGTTTCTATTGTGCGTCGATGTACAAACGCTCCTTTCAGATAATAAGAAAATTATCTCGCATAACGTTATGTTTTTTATAACGCGTGGCATTTCCAAGGGTGATATATCAAGGAAGAATGGACAATCAATGCGGAAACCCTATCCCGAAAAATCAATCAGAGCATCCACGATGTTGTGTAATGGCCTGTTTCAATGTATTAAGCAATCCAAAGAGGATGGGAAAACGAGTACGACTGATTGACGCGGAAAAGCAAACATACGTTTCTCATGGCATTACATTGTAAAATAATATGTAGCCATAGGAACAAAAACACTTAAGACAAACGCTGGTGCTGGAAAGAGCTATCATGGATTTCAACTGGCACTTTCCAATTAACCAATTCGTTCACCATGAAAATTTTTTATTTTATTTTTTAATTTGCTAATGTTGCTTCCATATAACTCAGACATGACTTTAGAATTTTGTGTTGGACGGTATAGCAAGTACTTTATTTATCTAACGCACAGGGTTCCAATAACAGGGCGTCTCGTGGGTCGTGATAAAAATATGGGAGATGAGATAACATCGTATGTGAACACTTTGCTCTGACAAACAGACCAAAAACATATAACAGAAGCCAAAGGATACTCATTTGTATAACGTCAAGGGTTATATGAACAGGTTCCCTCGAGTCGTCATAAAATTTGCACGGAGAATCGTGTGGGCTGGTGTAGGGAAAAACTGACAAAAGCTCGAAAACTCTGAAGTCGGCTTACGGTTGAATGGAAGAAGCGTAACCGTATAGTGAAATTCCAACTCGTAAGCCTAACTTTTTACTAATTTCTACGAAATACTACTGTGCGTGACCGGGTGATTTTTTATTGAACGAAGAATATGTGAATCTCACACATAAATTTATCTATCCAATTACATTCGAAACTCGTACTCAAAATATGTGTCCGATCAGTGCGTCCACATGTCTACCCCATTTGAAAGAGCCAATTAAATGATCTGTTACGAAGTATTTGGTCCGGAATCCAGCAACGCGGTTCAAGATCGTGGAATGCCGCATGACTGCAATTTATAGCTATAGACAGTAAGCTATATCCTTTCTCGCACTTTGATGTCAGCTCTTTATTTTTTTTATTATTAAGATCAATCATATAAATCAGTTAGCTGAAAAACTGAAACCTGTTTCAGATGGAAAATATGTTTTCTCTCCTAGGGGCTATGACGAGATTCACTACGCGAGTCCCAATCCCAGATTCTTACAGTATATAAACGGTAGTAAAATAAGTGTTCACGGTCATACCAACCTGCTGTCTGCCATTTATTGATTAATAAAAAATCATTTTTGACAGCAAACATGACATCAACACACAGATCAGCGGCGACAAAAAAATAACCCCTTAAATGTTATGGCGTTCTGGCTTCATGCTTCATCCACCACTCACTGTTTGAGACAAAGTGATAATGACAGTTCGCTAAAAACCATTTGTAAATCATGTTATTATATGACTGTGCGTGTTACTCTTTCTCCATTGGACCATTCGCCGTCACGTGGCTGTCGCTAATTTTCCATATTGACTCCGAAGCGGGTCCATAAATGTGATATTGACTCGGCGTGACGTATGCGTCTGCTCAGCCAATGAAAATAGTCGTTGGGATTGGCCGTCGGTGTACAATTTCGCTGACAGCAGGTACGAGATCGTCGGGAGCAAAGGAAATACCTTATTATATGCTATATTCTAACTGCTTTCACCAATTTAACGAGAAGGAGACGTCAGTGTCATATAATAAAACAATTATAGTCTTTTGATATCGGTCAATATGTGGTTTTGTGGACCTGAGAAAACAATATTCACCTCGGCCTTCGGCCTCGGTAAATATTGTTTTCTCAGGTCCACAAAACCACATATTGACCTCATCAAAAGACTGTAATTGTATAGTGTATCAACATGTCTAGTCAGATTCTATGTAGCGTTTGTCGAAGGGACTGGAAGTATTCGAGTCGTGTACACAAATTAACGGGAATTATTTCCAATCGAAGGTTTATTTTCCATCAAATTATTCTATTTGATAACAGCGAAATGTTAAAATATTGAGTTCGTCGCGACGGACGAAGCTGACTTTCTGATCCCACCCCATTGCCAGTACGTGATTGCAGTGGTGACAGTACATACAATGGAGGAACGGCCCATTGGATCACGCGAATCATAAATTTAAATCAAATTTGTCCGATCATCTTGACGAAGACAGGGCGAAATACTCGTCAAAGATTTTTAGAAAACTCGTAGTAACGAAAGCAATCATTCATTGGAGGCGTCGAGACCGGAATCCGCTAAATGGCAGGGGCTTTTTTAACACAAAAAAAATAAAAAATCCCGCGTTAGTAAACGCAAGCGATTAGTCGTGACCCTGTGCCAAACAAATCTGTGTAGATATGAAAATTCATAGATAGACAGTATCTAATTTATTACAAAAAAGAAAATTTGATGGCACAATCGTAAAAATAAAATTATTGTCAAATGCATTATTGACAGATCACGCCATTCTATCTTTTAACCAACATTGTGAGTCATCGTAGGAGGAAGACACCAACATACATAAAAATTGCGACTGGAATGTAACACCAAAATATATTCTGTATTGGTACATTCTATCTCTTGAATAAGTCAATTACAACGCATATAAGGGAAGTGGGAAGAGGTGCCGACATACTGACATATCCACATGACTTCACAGTATAGTCTTCTGGTTAACCTATTCTAAAGCACATACTAAGAATCTAACGATTCGTGATATGTGTTGTATCTCAGGTACGCTTTTATTGTACCTGTTCATGTGGCAACTTGGATGAGATGACCACACGGCCCCTAGCACCGTCATAAGCGGTAATAGATACAAATCTAGAGAGCTATGATGGAAATGCTCTGACAACTTGTATATTGGTAATTGGTGAGCTGTGTCGCTGTGACGACTCGTACAATGGGGATTGGTATCGTCGTCAGATGTAAAAAGCGGTAATTAACACAAAAGACTAGTCTGTAAGGCCCGATGTCGACCCAGCATCAACTGCCCACAATGCCAACATATATCGAAGACCAAAAGGTCTGTACCAAACTCGGTATAGATTTCATTTGACTTTTAAGTATTCTGCTGTATGTAGTATTATTGATGACTTCATTCCTTCCTCCATACACTGTTAAAAAATATAAGGTCTCTCCGACCATGTAAACTGTCGTCGAAGGGTATCTGACCAAGAAAAAAATGGTCGGCAATTCTTTTAAAATTAAAAAAAAAAAAAAAAAAAAAAAAAAACATGACCAAGAGATATATGGTCGTGACCGACCAAGTATTATCTGGTCGACCAGGAAAAGTGTGGTCGAATATAATACTTGGTCGGCCACGTCTATACCGTATTTTCCTTGGTCGTCTCGACCATTTTTCCTAACAGTGTAGTGGGGCAAACGCAATACTCTCTATTGTGAATGGAAGCAATTAAAATATTCCCATTAATGAACCCTTGATTGTTATGCTCAATTGAATCTCATTTCAATAAATCAAATGTTTAACGATAATTATAAAAGTTAAATACGATGTGATGAACAAAGGCTGGATAATTGGTTTTTAATTTTGCTCAAATTTTCTCTCTCTAGATCATGAATAAATTTATTCAATGAAAAACAAAATAGTGCGAAGACAGATAACCATAAATGGATTTCTCTGGCGTTCGTCCCATCCTCTCTGCAACCGACCTGGCTTATTGTGCATATTTATGTAGAAGAATACAAAAGGATTACATATTTATTTGTCTCATAGATTAACAGAGTACGCTGACATTCCTGTGGTAAGTAAGAACGTCATTACTGAAAGTATATAATGAGATATCGATGACTGAAAGTTTTGAGCTAGCACAGAAATCTCGCGCATGATGTTGCATACGACAAGCGCAGGATCGAAAAGAAGAGAACAGTTTGTTGGATGGGGAGTTTTATACTTTCTTAATACGCCATGGGACATTTTTGCTGTAGGGGAAATACTTTATCCCATGGTTAAGTAAAGAGGTCATGATGAAAAACAACGTATTTGCATGACACCGCAGAGCAACCCAAGGACACTTTGTTAACTGCGAAACTTATGAGAAATCGAACTGCCTGTTCGCGGTAGAACAGCTCTATGGTATTGGCTTTAACATCTGTCAGTTATTCTGATATATGAACCGGATTGCAGTTACGACTTGTGTTCGAGATATTGCTATTGTGTATTGATATGACCTGCCAGGGTGCTATCATTGTAAATAGCCTTGCCGGGTAATATGGAGAGACGTCGACCCGAAGCATTGATCAATATCAGACAGAAGAAAAATGTGTACATTTTTTTTATGACCGCGGCGTAACGATTTTTTTTGTCATAACTTTCTTATCGATTTTCAGCAAAAATCTTGTTACGTCTGTGTTAAGTCTGTGTTCTCCGGCGGCAAATCATAGAGGCATAGACAGTTAGACATAAAATATGAAAAAAATCAACGTCTGTTATTTGTCATGGCTTGAGATTTCAACTACGCCATTACATGGTAACATGGTGCCCCGATATAATCAAATGACGATGTACGGCGTGCTGCTGTTGCTCGTGGCATGGCATATTAACTGACAAAGTTATTTCTCAGGGTATTTTTGCATTTTCCGTGTTACCCCATGCTGAGGCGTTTACTCCATCAGACGTCCACGATGCACATCCATTAACATCAGATGAGTTGTTTGAGCTAATCTGTCATCACAGCTCCCGAGCTGGCGTATCTAATTCCGCTTAAGCCGGTGGTAGAGGCCGTTTGGATACTCCATATGAACAGCTGCAATAAAAGCGCGGCTGAGATACTGAGGCTACGTCCGAGGATCCACCGTATTCTCGGGTCTGAATGTTAGGTGCCGAGGGAAGCTTTCTTGTAGAGTCACATGGTTGCTTTTTAGTCGCCAGACGTCGTCATGATTTCCGATCTCTTGCATATCGCTCCAATGGACATGTATATATTATACCGATTGCTGTATTGCTCCTTCTTGAATTGTGAACATAGATGGCATTTTCCACGTTATATCAAAGGATTACATTCTTATCCATGGTATACCTTAGGCTTATTTTCTTGGGCCCGTTACATTGGTGATTCATATCGGACTCAGTCCGTCATTAGATATTCAGCCGTCGTCCGCTGGAGAATTTCAACGTCCATGATCTGAAGTCCAAATTCGTGAAAATCTTTTGAGCGTTATCAGAAGTCCTCAAAAGAATGTCCGCATCAATAATCGAAAGTCCCCACTGAGGCTTTTTTCCGCCCGAACAGCACGCATCCGGAAGTGAAATATCAAATATAGTAAATGTGATGTTTGTGGAAAGTTCAGAATACTTTTCAATTCTGCATTACACCTCTGTTGACCTAGCGTTAAGCAGATTATTCCCACCGTTCATATGGTACGAGCATAGTAAAAGTAGTTCGCTTATGTGCAAAACTAATCACGAAGGAGTGATTTGGTCGAATTCAAACAGCGCTGTATTGTTGCTCGTTAGTCGCCAGACGTCGTAAAAAAATTTCCACCTCTTGCATGTCGCTCCAATTAAACACAAGCTACGAAAGGTAAAGCCATAGATCTTACACGCTACGCTCGTAGCTCGTGGCCAAAAGGTCATAAATCCAAATTATGTTTCAAGTAATTATCTAGAGTATTATATATCTGACAAGTTGCGATCTTGATAGTATTTTGCTATTCAGTCATGTCAGTGTGTGATTTTTATTTTAGAATATTATTATAATGTAGGCGTTTTTGGAAAGTTTTGTTTGGCGACTTTCTGCAATAATGTTCTGTGGCGTTGTATGAAATCGTCACATTTTTCACATGCTACTAGGTAAATTTTGAATCTCTTGTGAACTTCAGCAACAGGTGACGATATTGTGATCTACTCTGTCTGCTTTTCTTCGAATATACAGTGAAACCTGTGAATACGGACACCTGAGTAAACCGGCCAACCTCTAGATATCCATGGTACCAATTCTTAAGTAGCTTGAACCTTGATAAACCAGAACCCTTTCAAAACCGACACTATTATCTGGTCCCAGGTATGGTCGGTTTACACAGGCTTCAATGTATCCGTGTGTTTAGCAGTTGCATTGGTGTTGATGACATATAGCAGCAGTCAAGTGTAGCAAAATCAGATGTTTCTCATCAGTCTTCCCAAATTGATTCATACATTTAGGTAAATCGGAAATTTCTCAGAAAGTGATACCATATCGTCATACCATATTCCTATCCTATAGAGACAATGAATCAATTCTCCCTTGGACAAATTCCCATAATGGAACTACAAGATCATGTCGGGTGAAATATTTGCATTATGAGAATCATATCCATCGAAACCATTTTGCCAAGCTGCAAAAGTATGTACATTTAAGAAAAATAGCTTTGTCATTGAGTTATGCTATATATGACTAGCGATAACATGATATCGTTGCAGGAAAGATGAAGCAAATGAATTCGTTATGACAGATACGTATATTATGACGTGAGCTGGGAAACCTATACGTAGCTCATTGTTTTCGTGGGTTCCGTTGTAGAGTTCTTCAGCTCATGCCAGGGGGATGATGTGTCAGTATGGATAAATCGCCCTCACATTGTTTTTATTTCCCATAATCTCATTCGGGCGAACTTTAAATATGGAAAATGAATGTCCTACGAATAACCCAAGTTGTGGAGAATATCTCGAAGCTGTTGCTTTATTCTTCCAATTTAGTGCATTATCCAATTTTTTAAACATCCTTTTTGTTACCTGAGCAAGATAATTATACCCCAAAGCCGCCCAAAGAAGAGCTAATTGAAATTGTGAGTGATCGTGTCAGAGCAGTAAGATGAGGTGGGTCACGATGAAACAAGCATGCTTTGCACGAAACTTTTGAGCGCTTCTCTCTTGAATTGAGGCTAAGTGTCATACGAAAAAGCTCTTTCGATTATTGAAGCGGGATATTACAACACATATAAGGGAAGTGGGAAGGGGTGCCGACATACTGACAGAGCCACATGACCTATTCTAAAGAACATACCAAGAATCTAACGATTCGTGATATGTGTTGTATCTCAGGTACGCTTTTATTGTACCTGTTCATGTGGCAACTTGGATGATATGACCACACGGTCCCTAGCACCGGCATAAGCGATATTAGATACAAATCTAGAGCGCTATGTTAAAAATGCTCTGACAACTCGTGTATTAGTAACTGGTAAGCTGTTTCGTTGTGACATCTCGTACACTGGGGATTGGTGAGCTGTATCGTCGTCAGATGATATGTATTTTAGAAATCTCAACAAACAGCGACAGAATTACCACCACATTCGGACAGAATGTCAACGTAGCATCAATGAGTTGCCTCTTATCAATGCCTGATACTTGATGAATTATGGTCTTAAGACCAGAGTGTAGCTTCCAAAATGCTACTCAAACAAACTAAAGCCTTCACCTATTTGTTTCCTACTGATGACAACTATATACATGATCAATATACTTATACGTACCGCCAGGGTACAAAAATGTAAACATATATCGCCCTTAAATATAAAATTGAGTATAAAGTTATCGACTACTTTGGAAGATCTCATTAGTCGGATGAGAAAGAACTGTGTCTTGGGTTATTTGAGAGAAATCGGTTTGTTGCATAAGTTGTAATGTATGTTTTAATGTGTTGAATTACTAAGTTATTGACTTGAGTACTTATAATTTTGTTTGATCATCTCTATATAGCTGAAATATTGCTGAACGCGACGTTAAACCTAATAATTCACTCTCTCTCTCTCTCTCTCTCTCTCTCTCTCTTTCTCTCTCCCTCTCTCTCTCAATTTGACTGCGTAAAAGGATCCGCGAGATACCATTTTTGCTTACGTTTATTTTAGAAAAGTTTCATTCGATTGATGGCTTTGTCGAATATAAGGTCTCAACAAAATGCCGATCTTGAAATTATTATCTGAATTTTTTTATTCAATTGCACAAACTTTTCAAGAAAATAAAAGTTTTTTTATATAACTGGAGAAATCAGATAATGTAAATAAAGCAATAACGATTTGGATGCTATTTACTGAGGGTGATTGTTCCATGATAGAGTGATATTAGCGCAATCAGGCGAAATTTCTGCCACGCAAAATGAGATTTGATGGCTAAAATTTGCACTAAGTGAAGAATTTCCACCAAAATAATCTCACCTGGTGAAAGAATCGATATCGTACTCAAGAAATATTCAGTTTTGTCGTATTTTTCACCCTCAGGAGGATGCGAAAGAGTAATGCCAGTCAAAGCGGTTATATCGGGTTTGACAAGTGTATGATAACAGCGATTTAAGGTCCATCATTGGGCACTTATAAAGAATTCCCGATGCAGGGAGAGCTACGACTGAAGTTATCGCAGAGAAAGAGTTGATTGAGCCTTGCAGCTTGGCATTTCTCTAGCGACAAGAATCATTTCGTCTGATCGTCCAGAACGGCGAAGTGCGCCGGCTCAGAACGGCCATCAGTTACAGAATTGAGACATTATCGCTGCTCATGTCCCGAGTTCTCCAAACCACCTGTGTCTGGCTCCAATATCAACACACGAATGTCACAGCAGGACACCGCTTGACTAGTTCCTCGGCTACTGAATCATTCAATCATCATTTTCAATCTGAACAGAAATTCCCATGGTATATTGAAAATGGAAGATTGCCATAAAAAGCCACAAATGTAGTTCATTTAAAAAAGAGCTCATCGCAAATCGAAAATGGAATAGACATTTTGCTGAAGATTTGAATTAAATTTGTATTTAAAATAAATAAAAAAGTAGGTCTCGCAACAAGTTGACATAAATACTTTCATAATTTTATTGCACTTTGTAAAATTTTAATTCAACATTTCTTGTGTCAAACGAGCACACTCCTGGGACTGGATGAATGCAGGACAGAAATATAACATATTTGATTCTAAAGAAGTTCGAAACTGATGTCTGTAAAAAATATCTTATGAACCAATATATTTCTATATCGTATTGAAAATTAGATGCTCACTTATCCAGAATATGTTAATGTCGAAAGCTGTATTGGGATCATGAAATGGTAGACACAACAATGGAAACATTGCTGTTCCTTACTGGGTAAATGGGAAAATATATACATCAGTATTCACATCGATTTTCAATAATAATCTATTTAAGTTCAGGTCCTCCGACTACAAAACACAGACTCGTCTGTAGACACATGTTAAATGCATGTATGAGAAATAAATGTTGGTTATGTTATAGCGTTCATAAAGCTTGTGCAGTAAATAACGAAATGACGCCACCTGAGACATTTTATGATTATTTAGTTACAGTCAAAGCCAGAATGTTGCATAAAATGAGATTGTGAATACTGGGACAAAAGCTGCCTTGTCTGCATATTATTGGGTAATTTAGAGAGTATGTTCTCCCTTGTTCTTGTAGGGGATATATTGAATATTTCCTAAGTACCAAAGACACCCAACTTAGCCTGTGTGATCCATTATTAGTAGAAGTTCATATGAACTTCTGGTATTAGTTATTCCCGCAATAAGTCGACACATGTGATATTTGTCAGAGGTTTATACATATTACCACCTAGTTATCGTTAAATATAGGACTGCGATGTAATTAACCCTATATGACATGGGCTATTTGGGACCTGTCCAGGCCTGAGGGGAGTGAGCATTTCGCCCCCCGTCCCCCCCTAACGATAGATATATTTCTCATCCATTGAGCTAGGGGGCTGAAACTTATCACACTATACCCTTGGGTATTAACCCCCAATGTCAATTCTAAAGACTGCGTTTTACCAGTGATTACGTATCCGCTAGAGTATTACAGAGATCGTGGATTTGAGGGCGATATGTGTGAAATAAAAATAATAAAAACACAAATTCACCTGCAAAGATATAATATATTGCCTATCCGGCGGGAATGCTAATTCCACGAAATCCCCTTGCCAAGTAGGTCACAATTTTTAACAGCGATAAGTAGCACTTTTGTGCCAGTCCAGAACTGTGATCAGTTAGAATTGAGGCACTCTGAATGGTTACAGCACATCAAGATAATCCAGCCAATGAGCCGTAGACTAACAAGAGATTCAATATCTATTGACATGAAACGCCGCTGCTGATTGGTTAATAAATCCGTCGGTCGTCTGCCAAAAATCACAGATCACATCAGAAAGTCTGATTGGAGATTGGCGATTGAGGCGCCTAGGGAATAAGCTATGGATTACATACAATTTCATTACCTTCTTTCCAAATTCTATTGATTTCCGACTTCCACGAATGTTACAATTCTACAATTGATAATAACGGTAAGGAGTAGAGATATTACATGAAGCCAGACGTTCATTATATTGAACAACGGGTGGTTAATAGTTGTATAAGTGTTTCAGCACATGGCTGAATTACACCTATTTTTCGCATAGGGAAACATCTGCCAGATCAACTATCAAAGCCTCCAGGAGCCGCTGTATTTACTCAGGATCCTTGATCGATCTACAAAAATTAGTGACTGAACCAGTATTAACCTTATCTAACCTGGGGTTTTTTGGGACCTGTCCAGGCCTGGGGAGGCCATTTCGCCCCACCCTTGATTATTTTTTTTACCCCTTAAACTAGGGGGCTGAAACTTACTAAACTATACCCTTGGATCAAGCTCTTCCAGAAAAAAAAAATCCAAGATGGCCTCCTTGATGACGTCACAGTGACGTCATTTTCAAAAAAGGCTTTATTTTGGTCGATTTTTCATTTTTTTTATCTATATAATTTCTCCGCAAAAACTTCTAGACAAATTAGTAAATATTTATCTGATGTGAAGTAAAATAGTTTTGCCGAATTTTCCTCGCAGAAGAGCGGAAATTTTGAAGAGAAATGACGAAACATCACTTTTCTGGAACCTCACGTGAGCGCCATCTTGAATTTACCCATGATCCTTTACTCGCGGGGTTATGCAAGTAGTCTCAAAATGACCCCTATATGATAGACTAAAAAGTCACGGAGTGTCAACTCTCATTTTTTATCTTTCCGGGGATAGCGCAGAAAGTTGGGGGGGGGGGGGTTAAACTGCTATGGAATAAAGTAATGCCATAAGACGTGATCATTTGAATTAAAATAATTGAATTTTTTTTTTAATACTAGAATGTAATTATATTCAAAGAAATGGATAACTTATTGGTTATTTTGAAGCAAGTACCTCACTCTATCTACCGTATATATAGGAGTTCATATACACTTACCGCATTTGTTGTAAAACATAAGTTGCTCTCTAGCGTTGACGTTTCTGCTATATCAGAAAATATGATATTTGCCAGTCAACTGTCTTTATCTTATCGTTTTTATGTCCATACGTGTATTGGGTTGATATCATTGCAGTGCAGGTACGTATTTCATTGGATAACTCTACCCATTGGCTGAGCTACATGTATTTGTTAGGTAGGTGTTATTTTAAATTACGTTAAGAAAATGTGAAAATGCTATTCTAGTCTTAAGTTCAGCTTCTAAAACGCAGCCTCCCGGTCATACTTTGACACCCACTGTACTGACAAAATGATATATCGGCCGTGAGGTTGACAAATATAATGTTATCTCAATTTGAATGTGTAAAATGAACCACCACTTTCGGCCGTTTATTTTCGCGAAGTTTCAGTATTCAGTTGATGAGTTTTCCGAGCATAATAATCCAACAAAATGCTTCATTTATGAAAATCGATCGGAATCCCATTCTGTGAATTATTTTTCTTTCAATTGAACAAAATCGGATGACACATTAATATCGTAGTAACTAGCACATTATTCGAAATCTTAGCGCATCGATATTTTCTTTACCAATTTCAAGACAACCGTGTCCAGATTCCGTGTCCCACGATGAACAATGTTCAAGAAATAAGCGCTTTTCCTTACAGAAATTTATAAATCAAATCATTTAGTTAAAGTGACAGTGAATCTGTAGTGATTATGCAACGTAATGATGCCCAGGCTTAAGTGGTCTCAGCTCGATCAGGTGGAATTGCTGCCAAGCATAATGAGATTTTGAAAACTGTAATTTCGCATAAGGAAACATTTCTTTCCAAAAATATCCTCCCCTGCTGAAATAATCGATACATTACTAGTATGTTCAGTTTTTACCCCTCGGGAATGCATTATCTTAATGGCAGTCAAAGAGGTTATTTCGTGTTTGACGAGGATATGATAACGGCGATCCCAGGTCCATGATTACAATCCCGAAGTAGAGGTACGATTGAGGGAGAGATGATTGAGCCTTGCAGCTTGGCATTTCTCTAGCGGCAAAAATCACTTCGTTTGTCGGCTGAGAACAGGGAAATGCGCCGGCTCAGAAGGACCATATATTTTTCCTGTTTATGTCTGGAGGTGAATCGGCTATAACCCTACCTGGCCGGGGGTGAGGCGAAATGGCCCCCCTACCAAACTTTTTTGCGCTATCTCCGAAACGACAAAAAATGAAGAGCTGAAACTCCGTGACTTCATAGTTTATCATATTGGGATCATTTTGAGCCTATTTGCATAACTTCTCGAGCAAAGGATCATGGGAAAATTCAAGATGGCGACCACGTGGGGTACCAGAAAAGTCATGTTTTGTCATATTTCCGCGAAATTTTTCCGCGATGAAAAGTGGGCAAAAACTATTCTTTTTCACATCACCTTAATATTTACTAATTTATCAAGCAGTTTTTGCGGAGAAATTGCATAAATAAAAAATTCGGAAAATCTGACTGAAAAATCGACCAAAAATGCCGTTTTTGAAAATGACGTCACTGTGACATCATCAAAGCCGCCATCTGGGATTTTTTTACAGTTTCTGGTAGAGCTTGATCCAATGGTATAGTGTGGTATGTTTCAGCTGCCTAGCTCAAGGGGTAAGAAAAATAATTAGGGGGGATCATTTCGGTCCCACCCAGGTCACAACAGGTCCCAAAAAGCCCAGGCCAGATAGGGTTAAATCTAGCCTCAATATCAACACGCTACGTGGACACCGCTGGATTAGTTCTTCCTCTAATATATCATCCAATCATGGTCCCAATCTGAGCAGAAATTCCTGTTGTAGATTTGCGAGTTGAGATTCCCATAAGAAAGTAAAAACTGTAATCCATTTAGAGAAAAGAGCTCATCACAAATTCAAAATGGAATTGATATTTTGCTAAATTCATGTATTTAAATTATGTTTTGCATTAAAAATAAATAGAAATTAGGTCTCAGAACTTACAATGCTGTGTTTTACTGTTTCCCAAATCGAATTATTTCTTCGTAAGTTAACAAAATTCTTTCATAATTTAATTGCACCTTGTCAAATTAAATGAATTTCAATATTTCTTCACAGCCAGCAAAATGGTGATACTTATCACCCTAAAATGGTGATGACAGCATCACCCAAAAGAGGTGTTGAGTTGGAGCCATCGCCCTTTTCCACCATCACCTTTAATGGGTAATGGCTGTCACCTTAAAAGGGTAACGGCTATCACGTTTAAAAGGGTGATCAGCAATGAGTGCAAATGTTCAGGTCATCACCCTAAAAGGGTAATGGCTATCACCCTAAAAGGGTGACGACCTGGGCCATCGCCTTAAAAGGGTGACGACATTGGCCATCACCCTTTTTCAGCAACTTTAAAAGGTGATGAACAGGCACCATCACCATAAAAAGGCAAATATTAAATAACGTTATCTGACATTCAGGATTATTCAATTGTAACGGTGTTGCGTAAATTGTATGTGTGGACAGGAAAAGCTACATTTGCCATAGCCCTTGCCATCATATTATTTGAAAGTATAGAAAGTCAGAAAGTATATTATACCCCATGTTCTTTTCGGAAAAAATAATTAAGAGATCTGTACATGAGTACCAATGACCCCCCACCCACAATTAGCTTTACAGGTTCGTTATTAGTAATTCTCAAGAAAACAAGCTAAAGTAATATATATAGGGCATATATAGGGCGGATATTCTTTAATGGACGACGACTGAGTTATGAATGACGGACCAGACGCTTGTAATCTCTAAATATATCACGACGCTACATATTATACATGAATATACGGCGCGGACAAAGCGGATTAAAATAAACGCCCATTATCTCGTATAAATTTAGAAAACAAACATTGCTGTGAAATATTTGCTCCAGCATATGAAACTGGAAATTTACTTAGGTTATAACAACAAATTGTATGAGTTTCTGGAATAGTTTCTTAATTCAAGTTTATGGAATTGCTTCTTCGTGCTGATTTAGAGTAACTTTGGGGTTTTAGGACAAAGAGTAACGTTGGAGTTTATAAAAGGATTTTGTTACCTTTAACCAGAACGAGTGGCTGTGATTCAGTCATCAAGAAGAGGTCAAATGAGGCAGATAATTCTAAGTGGATATTGTCGAGGTGTTCATCTGTAATCACACACCTGAGTTTCCCACCGGAGAAAACTTTGTGTTCAGAGCGGTATGGCACCATATCGTTGACTACATCTTCACCGTAGCGGTACCATAGCGGTACCAGTACGGACACACAACCACCGAAGGTCCGGTGAAGAATATTCACCGCAATGGTATCATACCTCGCTGGAGATAATGTTTTCACCGGCGGGTATGTATGTTACATTTTGTACTAATGTTTTCACCGGCGGGTATGTATGTTACATTTTGTACTAATGGTTTCACCGGCGGGTATGTATGTTACATTTTGTACTAATGTTTTCACCGGCGGGTATGTATGTTACATTTTGTACTAATGTTTTCACCGGCGGGTATGTATGTTACATTTTGTACTAATGTTTTCACCGGCGGGTATGTATGTTACATTTTGTACTAATGTTTTCACCGGCGGGTATGTATGTTACATTTTGTACTAATGTTTCGTGGGGAAAAGAAGCGACGCAACAATTCTCCATCTCAATGTGGCTTCTGTTACCTATATTGAACCGGAATCTATTCCTTGTCTTTAACATTTTTCTACACACGCGATTATAATAAAATTTCAGTGATAGATGTGACAGAATCTCTCGAGTATGGTGGACGGTATCGGACTTATGCGCCTGAATGGGTGTTTCCAACACAAACATGCGTAGCTCTGCGCATTGTGTTGTAATTTACTTGGCCTTCTTCATAGAAAATGTGTTGGAAGAACTCTATGACTCGCCGGTATCGCTCAAAACTTTTGACCGCTTTATTCCTGCAAGGATCTAGCTTGCATTTATGGGCGCAATGGATCTCTACGGCTGACGGCTGGTTATTGGATTATCATGTATTAACCGACGCTTCGACGTTGGGTTACTAAGTTAGTGACTTGAGTACTTAGAATTTTGTTTGATCGTCCATATATAGCTGAAATATTGCTGAACGCGACATTAAACCTTAATTCCCCCCCCCCCCCTCTCTCTCTCTTTCGACGTCCTCCTATGGGAATATACGGAATAGAACCCGACAAACTACAAATGGCATACGCTCTCAAAGAACACTTCGCGATCTTATATCCGAGACTGACAACGAATTACGCTGACACCATTCTTAATTAAAACTGATGCTCATGATTAGGAGTTAATGACCTTCTTAGTGAATATTATCGTGTAATAATTTTTCGATGTTAAGTTTTAGACCGTCAATCAAAAAACCGAGCGGCGTAGCACAATGATAAATATTTCCTCATTTCATAAGCGGAATAGCAAATTTTCTGCAAACTTATACCGTTTTGATGAGAGAATTTCGAGACTGGTTTGCAGGCCATGCTCGCGCGTGCTGTCCGTTCACGAGCTGCAGCTGTGTGAACTCCGCCCACTGCGCAGTGAATGAATCAATCGTCGCTCAGCTTTGTAGCACTCCGTCACAAGAATGAGACGTCACCAGTTCGGCACGTGAATGAAACAGATCACAACAAACAAATGAAGATTATCGTATGTTTTTGGGTCTGGACCAATCAGCGCACGACTACAACGTGAAGCATGTTAGAATCGTCGTTAATCACCCTGACACAGAGGGTGCCCTGTGGTCGAGCCTCTCGATGCAAACGACAATCAAGAGGGGGGGGGGGGGGGCGAGGGGATTATGTAATGATACACAGATATCTAACAACGAAAGCTATTCACGTCAGAAGATGGATGGCTTCTATTTAGAGCGGAAACGTCTGAGAGCTGACATCTGTATTAATACTGAGGGGCTCATGATAAGATTAAGATTACTTCTATGGAAGTTACAGAGATTATTGCCATTATAATTACAGGAAAATTTCCTGCCTTCCGTACAAACTAAGGATAAAGCTTCGGCAACATGTATTGCCAAAGTCATCGCCTGGCGTTTTTCGTTCATTCACCACAGTTGCGGAAATTGGGGGGAAAAATCAAGAAACATAACGCTGCAATCGGCATTATTGAAAACTGTTGATCGTATCATACATTATAGTACTATATGAAGATCATCCATCTATTGAGCCGTAATCATTTTGCTCAGTTAGAGTATATCGTGATAATCCAATTATTGAGCCGTAGACCAACTGGGGCGTCAATATCAACATACAAGGAGTGCCGCGGCAGATATCTGGTGGATTATAGGGTCGTTCAGCTAATAAATCGGTCGGTTGTCTCTCCTATAGCCACAGATCCCCCAGAAAGCCTGATTGACGATTGGTGAATGAGGCACATAGGGATTCAGCCCGTCTGGATTACTTACACGTTTATTACATTTTCAAATCCTATTGATTTTCCGTTTCCCCGGATGACAAAATTGATAGCAAAGATGGTGACACTACATGTACATGCTGTCACACGTATTTATATCGACCATTTTGATCGAATGTAAACTGTCTGCATTTGACAAGGCGTTATTATTGGTTCCATGAGTGCTTAAAGACATGATTCTTTCGCATAGAGGACAGCACTATAGAATGGCATTAGATCTGCTCTGTTACAAGTAGGTACCCCCGCCCTTTCCCATCCCCTCCCTTCCCTTCCCCGTCGTGATATAGCTGAGAAAATGTTGAAAGCGACGTTAAACCCTATTCACTCACTCTTTCGCATAGAGGATAATTTGCCAGGTTTACAATTGAATCATACATGAGCCGCTGTATTATATACCTCAGGATCATCGACCGTTCTGCAAAATTAGTGAATACATTAACTGTTAGAGAATAAAGCCATGTGCGACGACGTGATTGTTTGAATCGAAATAATGAAAGATTTTCTTAAAGGGAACGTAAACTCTGCGGTAAAACACCGCGGGAGTTATACAAGAGTCCCGATAGATTAAAAAAATCGTGACAAATATTTTTTCTCATTTTTTTCCAATGAATGAGACAGACGCAAACATAGAAAATACCGTGATTTGAAATTTCTTGGCGGCGCCGCCATGTTTATTTCGGGCAGGATTTTTATCCAATGGGAAAGCGTGAAATTCAGTTGTGCCGTTAATCTCCTACGTCATCGGACATTCTCTGCGTCGAGATAACATGGCCGCATATAGTCGTTTTCATGCACTCCTCCGTTCCCCGACTAACAGAGGCAATGTTATAGATTAGCTTTGATGTAGAATAGGGCCTGATTCTAGCAGATATTCTACGATGCCGGGCTGCTCTGCAGTTGGCTGTCACAATGTACTAGGTAATCCCGACACGTCGCACTATCATCCTCGTTCATGTTTGTAAGCTACGGTCTCGAATACTGCACCTCCGCCAATTGACGCGTTTTTACTTCCAGAGGCAGAAGAACTAGTGTCCACTGATGTCACGATTCTTCAATCATGGAGGCCTCTATGGTGTTCCAGTGTAACGAAGTTAAAACGTTTAGTACTGCTTTGAAAAAATTGTGAAAAAATATCTGATACACGATTTGGATTCTATGAGGAAAAAGCTTTAACTGGACATGCACGGTTCACCAGAGTTTACGTTCCCTTTAAAGACTAGAAAGTAAAGGTATCGGGAAGAAGTAAATTACGTATTGATTCTATTGAAGAAACCAACTCACTCCTGAACCAGAGATGTCTAACTACGGGAGACGATCAATTGTCTACTAAACACGTACGTATAACTTTACCTCATTTGATGTAAGGTACAAGTTGCTGTCTGATCCCGTGGATTATAATCGACATTGTTATGACAGGAGACCCTCAGACGTTGAGAGATTATCGAATTTCTTCATGTCCGTTTTGGAGATTTCGGAGGTATACGATTACATTACAGCCGCCACTATATGTGTAATGTCTTAGTCAAAGTATATCGAGGTAATCTAGCTATTGAGCCGTAGACCAACTGGAGCGTCAATATCAACATACAAGGAATGCCGCGGCAGATAGCTGGTGGATTATAGGGTCGTTCAGCTAATAAATCTGTCGGTCGTCGCCGAAAGCCACAGATCCCCCCAGAAAGCCTGATTGAAGAGTGGTGAATAAGGCACATAGGGATTCAGCCCGTCTTGATTACATACACCTTCATTACATTTTCAAATCCTATTGATTTTCCGCTTCCCCGGATGACAAAATTGAAAGCAAAGATGATGACACTACATGCAGTCACACGTATTTATATTGACCATTTTGATCGGATGTAAACTGTCTGCATTTGGCAACGCGCACATGATTCTTTCACATGGAGGATAATTTGCCAGGTTAACAATTGAACCATACATGAGCCGCTGTGTTATACTTCATGAGTTAAAAAAGTTGTAGGCTATACTCATCTGAACAGCCAGAAACGTTTCGATCAAGCCATGATCAGGCGATGTAGACTCGGCCATACACGATTAACTCACGAACATTTACTGCAAAAAAGAGCCAGTACTTTGGAAGATTTTTAAAATTTTTTAGTCGGGTGAGAGAGGACTGTGTCTTGAATTATTTGAGAGAAATCGGTTTGTTGTATAAGTTTTAATGTGTGTATGTTTTAATGTGCTGGATTACTAAGTTATTGGCTTGAGTACTTAGAATTATGTTTGATCGTCGCTATATAGCTGAAATATTGCTGAACGCGACATTAAACCTTGATTTTCTCTCTCTCTCTCCGCTGTATTACATATACATACCTCAGGGTCATAGACCGTTCTGTAAAATTAGTGAATACACCATTAACTGTCAAGGAATGAAGCCATGTGCGGCGACGTGATTGTTTGAATCAAAATAATGAAAGGTTATGATTACATTAATGATTACATTACAGAAGTAAATTACTTATTGATTCTATTGAAAAACCCATCTCACGCCTAAAGAGGTTCGTATAGCTTTACCACATTTGATGTAATGCACAAGTTGCTGTCTGATCCTGTGGATTATAATCGACTCAGTTAAACATTGTTATGACACGAGACTCCCAGACGTGGAGAGATTATCAAATTTCTTCATGTTCGTTTGGAGATTTCGGAGGTATACGATTACATGACAGCCGCCACTATATGTGTAATGTCTTAGTTAGAGTATATCGAGGTAATCTAGCTATTGAGCCGTAGACCAACTGGAGCGTCAATATCAACATACAAGGAATGCCGCGGCAGATAGCTGGTGGATTATAGGGTCGTTCAGCTAATAAATCTGTCGGTCGTCGCCGAAAGCCACAGATCCCCCCAGAAAGCCTGATTGAAGATTGGTGAATGAAGCACATAGGGATTCAGCCCGTCTTGATTACTTACACCTTCATTACATTTTCAAATCCTATTGATTTTCCGCTTCCCCGGATGACAAAATTGATAGATGACAAAATTGAAAGCAAAGATGATGACACTACATGCAGTCACACGTATTTATATTGACCATTTTGATCGGATGTAAACTGTCTGCATTTGGCAACGCGCACATGATTCTTTCACATGGAGGATAATTTGCCAGGTTAACAATTGAACCATACATGAGCCGCTGTGTTATACTTCATGAGTTAAAAAAGTTGTAGGCTATACTCATCTGAACAGCCAGAAACGTTTCGATCAAGCCATGATCAGGCGATGAAGATTCGGCCATACACGATTAACTCACGAACATTTACTGAAAAAAAAGCCAGTCCCAAACTGTATTCCTTGCCTCGAAGATCTCACAGGGAGACATATTCTCATCGACTGTATAGATTTTAAGATTGTAAGAGATTTGTTTTATAGAGCGACTACTTTGGAAGATTTTTTTTGTCGGGTGAGGGAGGACTGCATCTTGGATTATTTGAGAGAAATCGGTTTGTTGCATAAGTTTGAATGTGTGTTTGTTTTAATGTGTTGGATTATTAAGTTATTGGCTTAAGTACTTAGAATTTTGTTTGATCGTCGCTATATAGCTGAAATGTTGCTGAACGCGACATTAAACCTTGATTTTCTCTCTCTCTCTCCGCTGTATTACATATACATACCTCAGGGTCATAGACCGTTCTGCAAAATTAGTGAATGCACCATTAACTGTTAAGGAATAAAACCATAAAAATAATGAAAGGTTTTCTTAAAGACTAGAAAGAAAAGGTATCGGGAAGAAGTAAATTACTTATTGATTCTATTGAAGAAACCACCTCGCTCCTAAACCAGAGTTGTCTAACTACGGGAGGCGATCAATTGTCTACTAAAGGCGTTCGTATAACCTTATGTACTGTGATGTAATGTACAAGTTGCTGTCTGATCCTGTGGATTATAATCGACTCAATTAAACATTGTTATGGCACGAGAATGTCAGACAGTGGAGAGATTATCGAATTTCTTCATGTCCGTTTTGGAGATTTCGGAGGTATGTGATTACATTACAGCCGCCAGTATATATGTAATGTCTGGGTCGATTAGAGTTTTTTGAAATCATGATTGTTGTAAAGGGAAATGACAAGCATAGGGGCCACGTGGTCTCGTCATTTGTAATGTCGAAGTGATTGACACCAATCTTAAAGCTTCATCGTCCGGTATAGGGTTAGTTTGCTTTGTACAAGACGAAAAAGGAATATTAAATCAGTACAAATTCTAAATGACATAACATTGCTTGATCGATCTTGCGAATCGTCATAAACCAATTAACCATATCCGACTAATAATGGAACAGAAGGTGTTTTATCTGCCAGTTCTCCTCGGGTAAAATCTTGCTCATTGATAAGAGGCAGCCCGTGGATGCTCCGTTAATATGCTGGTAGTTTCAATATATTTCCCATGGAGTGGTGGATGGATTCTGTAAGGGAACGTTTCCAATTATCGTTTTTGTTTCATTCGTTTAAAACGAAGCAAGAAGACAAAATAATGCTGCACCTTTCGTTTCCATAACTGTATATTACAGCTTAACTGTTATATTTCGTTGATTATGTTTGGCTTGGATTGTATTGGGCTTCTTGGGACTTCACAGTACAAGACTTATAGACACAAATTCGCAAACTGCCAAATTGGACATATTGGACGTTTGTTTTCCTCTTGCCCATGCATATTGATACCGGGTTCGATTGAATCTGGCCGGTCTTCGCTTCGGTCATGTTTTGGATACCGAGGTGGTGTTCTTGCTAGTTAGTTATAAATACGCATAGGTACATAAGCGCAGATACATGTAGATCTATTTATTAAGTTTATTAAGCAGATGTAAAACTCCAGGATGTGACAGGATGAGGTAGGCCACACAGTTCACAGACATTCCATTTTGAACGTTGTTACACCCCTCAATCCATGATAAATACTATTCAGGCTTTCTAATATTTCCTATGGCTTATCAAAGAGAATATAGAAATTCACTGACAATTCAATGAATTGACGATTTCCATTCAATTCACTTTCACGGGCCATTCATAGATAGTTGTTATTTTAACTAAGGCCAAGAGAAGCTAAAAATACCCATCTAGCTATACACCGAGATTCCGACACGCCACTCGTAGAGCTTATTGCATTGAGCCTACAGGTCAAACTTTCACACCCCGCCGGCAATTGTGTATTTATGATAGAACTATGTCAAATGTTCAGTATACCTATACATTTCATGAGGTAGCCTACTCCTCCAGGATAAAAAGAATGAAAATATACCGGCCGTGAGATCGATAGATGTAAATCTACCCCCATTGGAATGAGTAAAATCACCGATCATTCCAAAGGTTCATTCTCGAGAAGTTTTTCTATAATTGAGGAACTTATCGAATATGGACAAAAAGCATCATTTATCGATTTAGAGATCTTATTTTATGTAATTTAATTGGGTATCTTTAATTGAACAAACTTAAATGAAATACTAAGATCACCGTTTAAAAAGTAATATCGGAGCAACCAGGATATTATTGAATGCCTGACCCACCGGTATTTTCGTTGCCAATTTGCAAAATAACCATGCGAAATTTCGAATCCCCACGATGAACAGTTCAATTTAGAATTGACGTCATTAGAGACTGATAATGAAACCTCAGTTATTCCGCAACACGAGGGGGAATGTTCAGATTTAACTGTAATGTTTGAACAGACGTAATCGCTGCCAAACATAATGTGATTTTAAAGGATAATATTTCTCCTAAGAAAATAGTTTTGACAATAATATCAGACGGAAAAAGGTGTTTCGTGTGGAAAAGACGTTACGCGAATATTCTTCATGAACAGTTCACAGCTGAATATATCCTTCCCACAGCGCATGCTCCATTTCACAGGCTCATTAACTGCCTCCAATAGCGGAAGTTGACCTTCACTACGTTGCTATGACGTATAGGGGAAAACCCACGTGCGCACGATTCAGTTTGAATGCGGCCGAACAACTTCTTCAGTTTTGCACATGAGCGAACTACTTTTCATATGCTCTGTCCAGATAAACGGGGGAAATGATCTCCATATAATTCTTTTTAACGCTAGGTCAACAGAGGTATTATGCAGACTCGAAAAGTAATCGAAATGTTCGGCAAACCCTCTATTTTACTATATATGACGTCACTTCCGGCGATGTGCGCGCGGCCTGGAATCCTGTCCAAAAATCTGACTGGTGATTGGGATATTATTAGACCCCCAGCGAGGTGGTTAAGCTGAATATCGGTTTAGACGCTCATATTGCGACCTTATCCCCGTATCTCTGATGTGTTCACACTCCCAATTACAATAAAATCCAGGCATGGCTATATGACCGAACCTCTCACGTACATTGGACACGTTTCGTACTGGAAATGTTGGGATCCAGTACGAAACTTGGCATTTTACAGTAGGAAGGTGA
>JAVTVY010007609.1:0-45620 GCA_036873755.1 Hanleya hanleyi | reverse complement strand
TATTCCATATTCCATATAACAGTATTAGCACCAAATTCAAAAAAGACAATCATAGTATACATAAACATAGGCCAGTTTCCTGCAAGAGAGAAGCGGTCAACAGTTTTCAATGATGCCGACAAGACATCATGATGTTCCAAAAATATAAAATCCGTATCGCTGATCAGTATTCTTAATCCATAATAATCGTTCTAAAGTCGTTATCTAGAGAATGGTGTATCTGTCGTGACACATTGGCTCTGACATCACAACAAATCTTGCCCAACCAAGCCTTAATGGGCAGTTGACAACACAAGTTGCTCAGTCCAGGTTTAGAGTTAGAATCGTCAAACCAGTGTCTCCACTCGCACAGGTAAGTTACCTGCATGCTTTAGAACATTACATAATATTATGGGCTTGCCAGGCTGGATCATACAAACCTATAACATAGGGAGTGCATGAGTGTCAGGTTGTTCGGGCAATGTGCCATTTTAGCACTGTTACATAGTACTTCCCTCAAAAGATGTTGTCCGCAACATTTAGACGACAGCCTAACACAATAAACACAAAAAATGACACCAGATGTTTTTAAAGCTGCCTACCTAATAAAAATTACCATAAATAATACAACTCTACAGATATACACACACACACTCATTAATTTATATAACTTCGGTACTGATTCAAGTGTGCCAGGGAGGACAGAGTATCGGGTTTGGATGCTAATTGAGGGTTATTCCTAACAAAGGACAGAAGATAGTCGCCTTTTATTAAAAAGTCTGGATTTAAATCGGAGAAATATAGTACAGCATCATGTTAGTCCAGACTAGCGTCCGTATGAACAATGAACGGCTTCGAAAAAACTGGATAAGCCAGTACTGAACCAGAAGTTGAAATCTTGATAATCTCCCCAACGGGGGTCGTTCCCACTTCCACTTCAGCTGTATCCTCAAAGATGCGCAAGGCATTTTCTTGTTGCAACCACAAAGAAATTTCATGCATTCACACTCTTAGAGCAATCATTCAGGAATCTTCGTTAGAACCCGGTAAAACCCAGAAATCTCCGTAGTTCCCCATTACAACATTCTGAGAAACCCGCCACTTCCTTCAGCTTCCATCTTTTCTGGACCTGTTCGCACACCAAACTAGGATATGAGTTGACACAAGTACAGAACCTCGACTTTTGGACCTCGACTCTCTACATTTGGAAGGTTTTAACTCTAAGTCAGCTTCCACTAGTCGTTCAAAAACCACCTCTAATATCTCCAAATATTCCTCTGCTGTATCTGAATGAATACCAATATCATCAAAATATATAGGGCACAAGTTGGGCAGCGCTCCATCAAGCGCTGGAATGTCGATGGCGCATTGGTCAAAGCAAATGGCATTGAGCTGCACTAAAAAACAAGTGGCCTTGTCGTGAAGGCTTGTTTTCGACCGCGATTTGCTAGTAGCCCGACCAATGGTCAAGGCAACTAAATAGCTTCGATCCCGATAGGGTGTTAATCGACTCTTCAATGCGTGGCAGATAATAAACATCTTCCACTGTGCGCCGATTAAGTCCTCTATAATCGAGACATACACGAAGGCCGGCATCTTTCCTTCTTCCTGTCCATCACAAATGGCGCCATCTATGAACACTGTGATTATCGTATCACGCCAATGGAACTCCTTGGTTATACTCGGTGTCCGGTAAAGCCAGACCCAGACATATTCTTCGCCGCGTGACCCAGTTGTATCCTGGGAAAGAAATAGTATTTACAATGTACCGTATGTGGAAGGGAGTAACCGCCAACAGTTTTTTTTTATCTCCAGCAGATTGTCGAGAGGTTGTAACCGAAGATGGTCGAGATTTTGTTCGTAAAAATGCTTACTTAATGTGGTAACCATCGACCCTGTGACGAGAAGTCCGCGACACAGAACGACCTCAACAAACGTGTCACATACGTTCGACACACCGACACGTTTATTCAGTACGCGTTTCTTGTGCGCGGATCTATCGATACGGACAGAGTACACCATGCGCGCCAACGTAACCCGTCACACCATATGAATTTCCCGAATTCCGCCAGTGACCTATACCCTTACCCACAGGTTTCTTTCTTAATGGGCATTGTTTAATAGAATGCTTACTCTCACCACACTGATAACAAGTGCCCTTGGGAAACCGGGGCTATCTGATGGGTCACCACGGTAAGGGGGGGGGGGGGTTGTTTACCTAAAGAATAGGGTTGGAATAAACTCAAGACAAAATTTTCATGCTCGACAGCACGAGCTGCTACCAACAACTCGTAAAATCCAAACCTATTGTCAAATTCACATCGAACGACATCTTTAACCCTCTCTGCTATCAACCCATTCCAAGAGTTTGAACATAGAATTACCTTGGAGGCTGATTCAGAAATGGTTCCACGATTGAGTGCTTCCGTCAGCAGGTCCTCTAATCTGGAACCGCAGGTAGCGACCAGCTCGGAAATTAGTTGCTTTTAGACACATAGAAATCTTCCAAATAGCTATTCTTTTGAAATTACCACCCCAAATGCGGAATAAAATTTCGTTAACTACTTCTACTTGTGTTTTAGAATGCCATAGCCTATGTTGATTTGAATGAAATAATTCGAATTGGTGGATGGCAAAGATTAGTGTTTGGTTGAGGAAAGGGCAGATATCGTCAGAGAATTATACTCAATCATCTGAGATAAAACAGAAGCAAAATGAAGACATGTGAGTGACAACAAAAAACAAAAACAGCAGGTCACACACCTTTCAAATCGATTTGTGGCAAATTACGAAAAAGTAATTCGGGATTCTAACTAGTTAGTTGGTATTGCGAAAGCCCCCATTTCTTAATCGACACCCGGTGATAGCAATATTTACATATTACTATTATACTGTTTTTAGCTTTGGTTGCTGTAACTCTGTAAATTAAGAGCCGAGAAGAATATGTTGTGTTTGCTTCTGACTCGTATAGTTCATTATAATGGCACTACATATGTAACTGTTCCTCAGTTGGCCATCTTAGAAACGTTACTATTTCTGCTTTACATCAATGATCTTACCCTATTTTTCGGCTTTTTAAGAATTACTTTACTCGCTGATGAACAAGTGCTATCTTCTCTCATGCATGTCCACGTCAATTATTTCATACGATGTCCAAGGAACTGCAGTTATTATACAAATTGGTTTTGTTGCAACCTGTTATCACTGAACATCAATAAGACTAAATTCAGGTTTGTAAAGCCCAACTGTGAGTTACAGTTTACTCCAACGTTATCTGATATGGGACACAATATTGAAATAGTTGACTGTTTACATTCTTGGGAGTGTATATGAATGAAAATTAAATTAAATGAAGCATATTAATGAACTCTGCAAAAATATAGCTAGAATATTGGTATGATTAAGATAACACTATCCCTACCAGGCATGGGGAGGGACGGGGGTGTATTATCGCCCCTCTATCAAACTTTATCTTGTCTCCAGAACGACAAACACTTGAGAGGTAACACTCCGTGAATTTATAGCCTATCATATCGGGGTCATTTTGATTCTATTCGCATGACCTCATGAGCATGAGATTATGAGAAAATTCAAAATGGCGGTCATGTGGGGCTACCAGAAACCTGATGTTTTCGTCCTTTTCTTCAACGTTTCGGCTTTTCTGCGAGGAAAAGTCTGACCGAAAAATCGAATCAAAAATGTCTTTGTTTTAAATGACGTCGCTGTAACGTCATCACAGCGGCCATCTTGGATTTGTTTTACATTTTCTGATAGATCTTGACCAAAGGGTATAGTGTGATAAGTTTTATCCTCTTAGCTTGAGGGGTAATTAGAAAAATAATTAGCGGGGGCGAAATAACCCCCCGGTCTGGACAGGTTCCAAAAAGCCCAGGCCAGCTAGGGTTAACAATAAAACGCAGCATCTGTTTTCTTACTCACTCATATTACAAGCGTCTAGTCCGTCATTCATAATTCAGCCGCCGTCCATTAAAGAATACCCGCGTCCATGATCCAAAGATCTATTCCATATTCCATATAACAGTATTAGCACCAAATTTAAAAAGACAATCGTAGTATACATAAACATAGGCTAGTTTCCTGCAAGACAGAAGCGGTCAACAGTTTCAGTGATGCCGACAAGACATCATGATGTTCCAAAAATATCAAATCCGTATCGCTGATCAGTACTCTTAATCCATAATAATCGTTGTAAAGTCGTCATCTAGAGAATGATGTATCTCAGTCACGCGTTGATTGTAACTGTTCATATGAGCACCATGCGGATCTTGTAGTACAGGAGTTCATACCCTAGCCCCAGTTTAAGCGGAATTAGACACAAGTTACGAAACATAACGCCATAGATCTTGTACGCTACTTTCGTATTTTGCTATCAGCATGCGATATGTATCGCCAAATTTGAGAAACTTTGAGTGGAGGTGCTTGGTGGAATAGCTCTGTTTTATAAGTTTCTGCAACAATGTTTTGTGACGTTCATTAAAATCGTCACATTTAAAACAGGATCTAGCAAATGCTACTAGACGAGATATGTATATGCCATATGCAGGTCCCACTGGAATATTACTGTCCAGAAAGGGATAGTTTACGATGTCGATATTGTAATCATCTCTTTTGTCATAAATCCGACGAGAGAGAATGTCCGCTTCATTTTTATAGAGATATAGATCTAAAGATGATGTGCCTGTAGGGCTATCTGTAGTTTCCTTCAAATCCATTGAAGGTGGATATATATCCTTCACTGCGTCATTTATGTAGCGATTATCCACAGCGAGAAGATCGTCTATATGGCGATTGGTGAATGAGAAGGAACAGACCCTTTGGTCTTTGATATATGTTGGCATTGTGAGAAGTTGACGCTGGGTCAACATCGGGCCTTACAGACTAGTCTTTTATGTTAAATGCCGTCATTTTCATCTGACGGCGATACAGCTCACCAATCCCCAGTGTACGAGTTGTCACAGCGACACAGCTCAATGATTACCAATATACGAGTTGTCAGAGCATTTCCATCATAGCTCTCTAGATTTGTATCTAATACCTCTTATGCCGCGGTGCTAGGGGCCGTGTGATCATGTCATCCAAGTTGCCACATGAACAGGTACCATAAAAGCGTACCTGATATACAACATATATCACGAATCGTTAGATTCTTGGTATGTGATTTAGAATAGGTTAACCAGAAGACTATACAGTGAAGTCATGTGGCTCTGTCAGTATGTCGTCACCTCTTCCCGCTTCCCTTATATGCGTTGTAATTTGAATGGATCGGTTTTTGAAAGCGCTTGCATACAGTCATATTCATAAGAGAACAGATACAGGCCTGCCAACAGGCGTGCAAAATTAATATCCATTGGAATACCTATATATATATATATCCCTACTTGTCCTATTGCAACTTGATCTGGTGTAACGCGCATGTGAGTCACCTTCAACCTGTGAAAGTATTACAGCAAAGAACCATCCGAAATATACCCTCGGCAAACAGGATATTATTTTTTAGCTTCCCCGTTTGCTAGCCTAGAAAGAATGACCTTACTTAACCTGAATCCTTACCGTGTTTTATAATTTGTCCACGAATTTATTCATCACTTCTCATTATTACCGACGACCTTTCAAAATTATTTTACTAGATTACGTGATGTTCATCAATATCCCACAAGGGGACGCACAACCAAACTGTAATGGCCTTTCGATATATACACCCAGGATAAAAGCTTCACGTGAATGGAACAAGGTGCCCCCTAATTTGCAATCTTGAGCACCTTCATCCATTTTTGAATCCCTACTGAAACATTATCTATTAAACATCTAATTAGTTACCATGGTTATACCTGTCTTCATATTACTGATGGACAATTGTACAACGCAGAATCTATTCAATACCATAGAGTTCATCACCTTTCTGCTCCATAGCTATCACACAAAATTATATATTTTCTCATCTCACCAATGTTATCAGCTGTTTATTTATATACTTATTGTATTTTTTGCGGGTAGTACCGACCCCTGGGGTTTTTTCTCGCCAATCACATATTATTCATTTTAATATACCTGTGTTTATATCATTTGTCTCTTTATTCATATATGCTAATTTATATTGGTGAATAAACTCAATATTCAATTCGATTCAATTCACTACAAGTTGATGAATTAGTTCCCAAAATTTGGTAGCTGTACCAAACAGTTCTTCAGCTATGACTGGTTATATTCAAGCATATCTTGACTATTACACGCGAGAAGGGACAAAGCTCCATAAAACAAGGGCCGAGATGTTTTCTTTTGAGCTTCTAGAATACTAGATAAGATGTGTCCAAAATTAGCTGTACCAACACGGATCTGCAGATATAACTCAGATCAGTGCATCCTAAAATGGGCATAGCGCCATAAAGTATATTTTTTGTATGCATCTGGAGTACAGCTGGTACAGCAAAGTTAATTAGATATCACTGGTTACATTCAAGCATATTTCACAATTACACCCGAAAAGGGACACAACTTCGTAAAGTAATGGCCGAGGCGACTAATTCTCCGTAGTTTTCTAGTATACAGCTAGATAAATAAGTTTCCAAAATGTAGTAGCGATATCAACATGATGAAGGGGCATAACTCTGAAAACTATAGGCCGAGGGGAGCGATGGTTACAGTATCTCAAACGATTTTGCCTAAAATGCACTATCGGACGGACGTACATGACGACAATGTCCGAGGACAAAATGGCCGATGGGTAACAATCTTCGACCATAAAGCTTTTGATTGGTTTGTTGGACTATTTATTATTTTTCTAAATTGGATCATCGGTAATCGTAGGTGTATTAATCATGCATCTTTGTATTTCTTTTAGTGTGAAGCTCTCCAGATTCCGTAATAGCACACTTGTATTCTTGTGATTCTACACCTTAGCTATCGTCGTGTTATTGGTGGAACTTTCAAATGTATTTGGAGTCATGAAGATTTACAATCATTCAAGAGAGATAGGTCTTGCAGAGAGAAAATCACTGAAGTCACTCATGATTGTGCTGTTATCTCGTTATCTACGATGCCCACTGGGCATTCTCATCAAGGCATCAGACACTATACCTCCTACTCTCAGATATACCATTTTCATGCTATGAATGCACTGGGTTGAAAAAAGCTGGGCCAAAAAGAGGTTCACAGTTAGCATCCAACATCACCTCTAGCCATCAGGGCTCGTCTGAAGTAGCATTGTGGGGCTTCCGGGGATTGGCCTGGGATGTCGTTGTGCACACCGCAGGTCATAGTAAGAATAGACCTCAGCTCCTCGGAGAGCTTGTCGTAAGAGGCGACTAACTGAGGCACCCGTGAAGTTCCCGGGTGTGAAAAGGAATAAGATCCCACCCGTGTGGTTTCCGGGTGTGATATGTCGTGATATGACTGAAATATATTTGAAAGCGACGTTAAATCATATTCACTCACTCACTCGTCTGAGGTACGGAGTACATGAGACCTGCATTACGGAGGATGGCACCCCCAGGAATACTGTAGTCTGTAGGTATCTAGTTTTGCCAATGTTAGATTATGTTATTCATTGGAAATCTATGCAAGTCTATCAGCAAAGAAAGGTCCCATAAATGATATCCCTTCCAAGTAACAGGCCTACTATAATAGAACTGAACAAAGTTTGATGGCTACTGACATTAAAATATCGGCGATCAGTTTGTCTGAACATCGAGATTATCAATGAACTGTACAGCCTGTTCTTTCGCACAAAGTTTTTGCGCAATACATTTATAGTTTGTATCCATATGACGCCGTTTTCCATTTTCTCGAAATAGTAGCCCAGTATTTGAGCTAATATGAGTTTACTTGCTGTGGGGCTCGTGTGGGGCAAGTAGACAGATGTTTCAACCAGCTATAAATCTTGGTGTATATGGTATTTCAGGCAGTCTGGGAGTCCAGTAAAATCTCGGGATATCAGTGGGTGTGGTCGGGAAACAAATAACTCTTCCCTGAGAAACAATTTTTTTTGCTGAATAAACCCTCCATAGTAAATGTAGTAAACGAGTAAGTAGACGCACTAGTTCCTTAACCATATTCTGGTGATAGTAATATTCACGAATTAATATTTTCACGAATTACTATTTTTGGGGGCTTTGTCTACCGGAACTTTTACATATTTACTGTGAAGACCTGCCAGAACGTTTACCACAATGGGGTACCTCAGTATAAATGACGCAGTGAAGGATATATATCCACCTTCATTGGATTTGAAGGAAACTACAGATAGCCCTACAGGCACATCTTATTTAGATCTCTATCTCTATAAAAATGAAGCGGGCATTCTCTCTCGTCGACTTTATGACAAAAGAGATGATTACAATTTCGACATCGTAAACTATCCCTTTCTGGATAGTAATATTCCAGTGGGACCTGCATATGGCGTATACATATCTCGCTTAGTAGCATTTGCTAGATCCTGTGTTAAATGTGATGATTTTAATCAACGTCACAAAACATTGTTGCAGAAACTTATAAAACAGGGCTATTCCACCAAGCGCCTCCACTCAAAGTTTCTCAAATTTGGCGATACATATCGCATGCGGATAGCAAAATACGAACGTAGCGTGCAAGATCTATGGCGCTACGTTTCGTAACTTGTGTCTAATTCCGCTTAACCCGGGGCTAGGGGCCGTATGAACCCATGTACTTCAAGATCCTCACGGTACTCATATGAACAGTCACAATCAAAGCCTGACTGAGATACATCATTCTTTAGATGACGACTTTACAACGAATATTATGGATTAAGAATACTGATCAGCGATACGGATTTGATATTTTTGGAACATCATGATGTCTTGCCGGCATCATTGAAAACTGTTGACCGCTTCTCTCTTGCAGGAAACAAGCCTATGTTTATGTATACTATGATTGTCTTTTTGAATTTGGTGCTAATACTGTTATGTGGAAAATGGAATAGGTCTTTGGATTATGGACGCGGATATTCTCTAATGGACGACGGCTGGATTATGAATGACGGACTAGACGCTTGTAATTTGCTCTGCCTGCGTAATGTTATTTCTATATTTATACCAAACTGACTGTCACCATATGAGTGAAACAAACTTGAGTGTGACATTAAGCCAAATTCCCTCCCTGGTATTTCTATCAAATTTAATGAGGTGAATCATGTGAACAACCTCGCTCTTGGCAAGAGGAGTCGGCGGGTACTGTACGTTCACTATTTCTCTTGGTCAACTCAGTCAAGAACTGTTCGAGTGTTACGAGGATTATCTTCTGGTCAGTCGTCAAGTTAATATTCCCAGACTCTATATTCAGGCCTCTTCATCATAAGTACTACAAGGTCTTCATTGATTATTATGTCACGGTTGGCAGTCACAATATGATGAGGATGTTGTCAAATTAAGACATTTTGCGTGCCCATAATGTCTAAGTAATTCCACTATGGTTCATAAGGGAGCTTCTTGAAATTAGGGCATACTAGGAACTGGCATGAGGCATTCCAAACGGTGTTGCATGGCGCGCCGAGTTGGAACTCCTAAGAACTCCCTGGCATCATTTTTCAAACTCACCGGAGAAAGGATGGCATATAGGACTTGCCATACAATAGCACAGAGGCAATGCCATTCCAGTTGGAACAATACACTGGGCATAGTGAATCCGATTTAGAAGACCCGTATATGCCATTTCTATCAAGGAATTCAAGCCCTATTATCAAGAAGCTCCCTAATCTAATCACACTATGAAAAGTTACTATGTCTATCAACGCTTTCCAGTTTCGGTCCAACAGTTTGAGCCAATATTATACATTGAATGTCGATTTCCGCTATGAAAGAGCCTAAAGCATTTTGAATTGAGTATCGTATCTGGTGATTGGGTTTGATGTTCTGGTATGAGAAAGGACTAACAATTTGTTTACATGGTTTATAAAGTTTGATGATTCACAATCCGAGAACTCGTATGTATCACAAGGCATGCTGGCACTGCAGGAAATTACTTTGCTTGTACGTAGACTAGAATGTTCACTATCTGAAACTGTCTAGATACAGTCCGGATAAGGACCTCTGTTCCAGCGTCTTAAGACACAAATTTTACATTTGGTCAGAATATGACAAATGGGTCACTGCATGCAGAGTCAACACGTTTTGAAACAAACTGAATTGTGACATAACGGTTTAGGACTGTCGATTTGAATGAAGAATCGCTGATGCCGATACATTTGTCAAAGAACATCTAAACCTTATGGATATTGTTTGAAACACATTTAGTGATGTGCATAAGGGTGAAAATCTGTGAACTCGACAACAAGAGCTGTGAAATGTTATAGTAACACCTGTGTTGTCTATGTATGAGAGGACATTCAAAATCATTTAGTTGGGGGCAATAAATACTAGGCCCTATCAGTAATCAATAGCCTGTCAGTATTCAAATTCACATTGGACTGTATCACAGTAACTCAAATGACCACAACTAACATGACTAATTTTAGCGGAAAGACAGACATACATGGTCAACACAGAAGCATGTTGTCTAAAACGGCTGACTTGATTTCAATGATGCCATTTCACAAGATATATGATGCCTATATACAAATTCTCATCAAGAGTATAACAGAGATGAACAACATAACCAGTATATAAAGTAGCTTTACCAGTTTAATGCCCAGTCATGATTATTAATGAACATGTACAATTCCAGCTTGTTAGGATACAATCTTGATGGCTCATAATGTATAATCTCTTACTCCCTATGATCTAGACACAGTCTAGGTTATTTAATGGTATGATAACAATGTTCACTGCAAATCTGAGAATATTTAGTTATTCCATTGTTACATATATACTAGTAATACAATCTGTGAATCGTCCACAATTTTGTTTCCCAATATATTTATACGTAAACTTTTCTGTGACAATGTTCCAATGGGGTTCTGTTTTTTTTCTCAACATATAAAAATTACCATTCTCAGCGTTTTTGAACTTTCACGTCTTAACATTTCAGGAATCCCATGTTGCAATATACTACTGGGTGAATTAGTTCAGACTGCTTATTCTCTCAAGTCATTCTGCATTATGCCATTTATGTTGAACAATTGGAAAGGTTGATGACTGGAGAAGATGTTATTCTATGATGGAATTATAATAATGTACATACAGTGTCCTAGCAAACTCTTCCACTCATGCACCTTAGTTCCGTCCCTAGTCATCTAAGGGAGCATGTCAAATTTTGGACTGATCTACTTGCATTTCCGCAACATTTGGTTCAGCCGACCAATACCCCAAATATTGTTGAAAATCTGTCCGAGTGCATGGAACACTGTAGGCAGGTGAGGAATATTCAAGAGCACCAGGATTGTTGGACCATGCACACGGAACTGGTCCCTGAGCACAAGGACATAGATGGATGGACAAGGAACTGAAATATGTGTTGAGGAGCTCACTAAACATGTCTGTTCCATCATGACGTTGTACCCACAAACTAACAATCATTACAAGATTCCATGGAACAATGTAGTCATTTCTGCTGGTTCATTTCCATTGGGAGGCTCAACGATGCAAAAGACCATGCGTGTTGACATGGAGGAATGCAGGGATTATCATCTCTTTAAAGTGATCGTAAACCTTCAAGTAAAGTTTCCATCAAAAATGAAAGACCATTGCGAACAGTGTCGGAAAATATTTATTTTAATTTTTTACGATTTTATTACACAGAGTATAAAACTGCAATTGAAGCATGGTATTCTATGGTGGTCTGTTGCAATCATATTTAGGTCTAGTGACATCACACTGCCTTAATACATATATTTCAAACTTTGTATGCACTTTCCAGTGCTTGATTCAAGCTTAAGGTATGTATACTTTGAGTTTCAACACAGACTCACTGTTCCAGTGTGCATGTTCCAAAATCTGGGAAATTAAATGCAAGATTCAAATTGACTTGACACTCATTGGTCACCATCTCCCAGATTTTGGTGAAACATGCACATTGGAACAGTGAGTCTGTGTTGAAACCCAAAGTATACACACCTTAACCCTATCTGGCCTGGGCGATTTGGGGTGTACCGCAGCCTGGGGAGGGGTGGAAAGTGGCCCCCACCTATTTATTTTCGTTTTCGTTAAGGTTGGAGGGCTGAAATTTACCACAATATATCAGTGGGTCAAGCTCTACAAGAAAACGCAAAAAAATCCAACATGGCCGCCATAATGACGTCACTGTGACGTCATTTTCAAAAAGAACATTTTTGGACCATTTTTTGGGCAGAATTTTCGAATTTTTTATTTTTGCTTTTTCTTCGCAAAAACTGCATGATAAATTAGTAAATAATAATCTGATATGAAATAAATTAGATTTTACCCACTTTTCCATACAGAAAAGCTAAATTTTTGAAGAAATATGACGAAAAAAATCACTTTTCCGGTACCCCCCCCCCCCCCAGGCCAGGTAGGGTTAGGCTTGAATCAAGCACTGGAAAGTGCATACAAAGTTTGAAATATATGTATTAAGGTAATGTGACGTCACTGGACCTAGATATGGTTGCAACAGACCACCATAGAATACCATGCTT
The DNA here is from genome assembly GCA_036873755.1 of Hanleya hanleyi. Taxonomy (NCBI): domain Eukaryota; kingdom Metazoa; phylum Mollusca; class Polyplacophora; order Lepidopleurida; family Hanleyidae; genus Hanleya; species Hanleya hanleyi. The sequence goes on along the minus strand of JAVTVY010007609.1, from coordinate 33,079 downwards.
CAATTGCAGTTTACTCTGTGTAATAAAATCGTAAAAAATTTCGCACACTGTTTGCAATGGTCTTTCATTTGATGGAAACTTTACTTGAGGGTTTACCATCACTTTAACAGGATGTTCCAGACAATTTGAAAAATAGAATGACACTTTTATAATATTTTGACAAAAGGTAGAGTAGACCCTCAACATTCAAATCAAAGGATAAGTTGTCCTTGGGTTTATTCTTCCATAATCTGGGATTTTTATTTAACCCTAGTCAATAAAATATAGGATTACATAAGAAATCCCGAGAAACTGCCTCATTTTTATAGAAAAGGCACATATTTCGTCAAAATGCCATATTCAAAAAGTCTCAATAGTCTTCTAGAACAAAGCTGTATGAGGAAATTGAATAAGAGCCGGTGGTCTGAGGCTGTTCTTGAAGAGAGTACCGGTACGTAGGAAGCAATTTTGCCAACCATGATCCAAAAGCAAAAATACCCCGATTTCATCAAACTGTTCACCTCTGTCCCTTCGTTGTGGTCTGATTGCCTTGAAATTCAGAGAACATTGTTTCCGTTCACATCAGTTCAGGACTGTCACTTTTTAAAGTTAATCTTTTCATTTCTATCAACTTTCATTTGAATATCCCTACTTTGGTACATGTACAGAAACATGCGCAGTAGAAGTAAAAGAGAGATTCATCTGGAACTTCCATGATTATGTCCAGTGTAGATGATATATTTAATACGTCATAGTTAATAATACTATTGCTAAATTTTCACACGCAGCAACCCTGTTAATGCTCCATACAGCCAGAGTGCCTTGGTGCAATAATCTCATCCCCAAGCTGCCACTGTTCATGAGATCTGTCAAAGTTTGAGCCTTGAACTGGACGACTCAAATACGATGTTTTCTTCGTAAGGCTGACAGAACTTCTTAGCTGCTGCTTTGGAGTCTTTGGCATATATCAAACAATGGCTTAGATTGAACATGTTAAAATATATCATACTCTGGATGATAGATGGTATGACAGCATGAACAATCTCATTGTCCAGAACAATATCATTATGCTGCATACCATTGTTCTGAACAACATTATCTCGTTCAGAAGCAGGATTACACAGCCTGGATGATATCATGATAGCAAACGATGTAACAGACTGGAATCAGCTCACTTCAGAACCTATCATGTGTTCTGGCATTGATGCTAAATCGTCGATGATTTTCTTTATATAGAGTCGTTTGCTATCGATATTCTTTGAGGTAATAGTATCAGTGAGAGGTACACATAGTCCCTCAACGAGTTCTTTACTCATGTGTTCGGCCACCGCCACAACATATACACCGCAGTCATGACCTGCAATCAAAATGGACAAAGCGAGTATGAATTAACAGCAATCTTTCAGTCATATCATGATGTTCGGGTTTACTTTTCACATTCCAACAGGTAGGATCTTATATCCTTTCTATACCTGGGACCCCACAGGTAGGGTCCTATTTCTTTTCATACCTGGGACCCCACAGGTAGGGTCCTATTCCTTTTTATACCCAGACCCCACAGGTAGGGTCCTATTCCTTTTTATACCCGGGAACCCACAGGTAGGGTCCTATTCCTTTTTATACCCAGACCACACAGGTAGGGTCCTATTCCTTTTATACCCAGGACCCCACAGGTAGGGCCCTTCTATACCCAGGACCCCACAGGTAGGGTCCTATTCCCTTCTATACCCAGATCCCACAGGTATGGTCCCATTCCTTTTTATACCCAGACCCCACATTGTCACAGGTAGGCTTGTATTCCCTTTTATACCCGGGAACCCACAGGTAGTGTCTTATTACTTTTTACACCCAAGAACCAGTTGCTCAATAGCCGCCCTTTATGACAATCAAAATGTGTCAGTTTTTATACACAGAAACCGTGCAACAAAAGTCTCAAAATACATGTACAAGATGTATTTCATTATTTATCATGTAAATATAAACATATTTAAACTGAATGTGTCTTATATCGCAACATGTACAGGACACACACTACGCACATATATATATAACAAACAGTTGATACATGTAGCAGTACAAGTATATCATATAACAGGCAGATATACATGTGTGGAGACCATCAAGAACAAGACCACCTGGGGACACACTGACCTGGTCTGATGAAGTCAGCATATAATACACTATACACAGTGACAGGTAATGACAGGCAATAACAACATGTATCTGATTACGTAACCACAACTGTTCAGTACAGTTCACACACTGGCGTATCAACATGGACCTTATTATATACACACTCATTAAAACCAATCATTTATCATCACCTGCTCCCATGGAGTGGGGGGGGGGGAGGGGGAGGGGGGGGGTGCCATGAGGCGAGCCAAATGATGATTTAATTGTTAACACATGTAGCATAGTTTTGCAAACCTGGGTCCTGGATTGACTTTCAATGCTTGCTGGCATACTTGTTAGGTAGCTTGAATAAAACTGAGGTTCCGACACAACAGAATTTCTCCAAAAATATCCAGCATGTCAGGGGTGGTAGTAGTGGTGATACCACTTTTCAGTGAAGTTCATCATACCTACATGATCAGGCAGCATTATAAAAACCTACTTGGCCTGGTTGAGACATGAGAAGTCTGCATCCACTGCCGTATTATGTGTTCACTATAAGTCTGCACCCACTGCCATATTATGTTTTCACTATAAGTCTGCACCCACTGCCGTATTATGTGTTCACTATAAGTCTGCATCCACTGCCATATTATGTGTTCACTATAAGTCTGCATCCACTGCCATATTATGTGTTCACTATAAGTCTGCACCCACTGCTGTATTATGTGTTCACTATAAGTCTGCACCCACTGCCATATTATGTGTTCACTATAAGTCTGCACCCATTGCCATATTATGTGTTCACTATAAGTCTGCATCCACTGCCATATTATGTGTTCTCTATATCTCACCCACTGCCATATTATGTTTTCACTATAAGTCTGCATCCACTGCCATATTATGTGTTCACTATAAGTCTGCACTCACTGCCGTATTATGTTTTCACTATAAGTCTGCATCCACTGCCATACTATGTGTTCACTATAAGTCTGCATCCACTGCCATATTATGTTTTCACTATAAGTCTGCACTCACTGCCGTATTATGTTTTCACTATAAGTCTGCACCCACTGCCATATTATGTGTTCACTATAAGTCTGCACCCACTGCCATATTATGTTTTCACTATAAGTCTGCACCCACTGCCATATTACGTGTTCGCTATAAGTCTGCACCCACTGCCATATTATGTGTTCGCTATAAGTCTGCACCCACTGCCACATTATGTGTTCACTATAAGTCTGCACCCACTGCCATATTATGTTTTCACTATAAGTCTGCACCCACTGCCATATTATGTGTTCGCTATAAGTTTGCACCCACTGCCATATTATGTGTTCGCTATAAGTCTGCACCCACTGCCATATTATGTGTTCGCTATAAGTCTGCACCCACTGCCATATTATGTGTACTGCCATATTATGTGTTCGCTATAAGTCTGCACCCACTGCCATATTATGTGTTCGCTATAAGTCTGCACCCACTGCCATATTATGTGTTCGCTATAAGTCTGCACCCACTGCTGTATTATGTGTTCACTATAAGTCTGCACCCACTGCCATATTATGTGTTCACTATAAGTCTGCACCCACTGCCATATTAATATTATTATGTGTTCACTATAAGTCTGCACCCACTGCCATATTATGTGTTCATTATAAGTCTGCACCCACTTACATATTATGTGTTCACTATAAGTCTGCACCCATTGCCATGTTATGTGTTCACTATAAGCCTGCCTCCACTGCCGTATTAGGTGTTCACTATAAGTCTGCCCCCACCGCCGTATTATGTGTTCACTATAAGTCTGCCCCCACTGCCATATTATGTGTTCCCTATAAGTCTGCCCCCACTGCCGTATTATGTGTTCACTATAAGTCTGCACCCACTGCTGTATTAAGAGTTCTCTATAAGTCTGCCCCCACTGCCGTATTATGTGTTCACTATTTGACCTAGGCAGCGAAACCTGTGTATATTGACTACGCTTGGGACCATGTTATAGTGTCAGTTTGACATGTAGTTTATCATGGTTCAAACTACTTAAATTTAAGTATTGGGACTATGGATAATGCTGGTATTTAGAGGTTGGTCACTTCATCCAGGTGTCAGTAAACATAGGTTTCACTGTAAAATGTACCTGACAGAGATCTTACCATTATTCTGCTGTGGTGTGTCTTTTTCTATAAACTTGAGTCTGCCTGCTGGTGCTGTTAGAAGAGAAGAAGTGTTTAACAATAAATGTATGGTTCATTCGAATCCAGGGCATTTCCCCCAGTGGTCATTTCCCCCAGCGGACATTTCCCCCATGGACATTTCCCCCAGTGGGCATTTCCCCCAGTGGACATTTCCCCCAGTGGACATTTCCCCCACCCTATATTTTTAGGTTATTTTGAGCATAGTTTTCAAATAATTTGAAAAAATACATTTTTTTTATTTTATTATTTTTTTTCTATAAAAAGGATATGATTTCATGAATTCCACCGTGACGGAATCACCGTTGGGAAGACTTTTTCGTGGAATTCATGATTTCCACATATGTTTTACGATAAATGAGTCAAATAGTGATAAGATATTATACATATACACAGTATATAGCAGCATCATACAGTCTTATATCACATTTTAAAACAATATAACACATATTTTACAATAAGTTTTACGAGAAAGCACATTATATATTATATAGCACATTTTAAACAATATAATGGATAACATAGTCATAACATATAATATTCATTTTAACATTTTAAGAAAACATATCACAAAATAAAAAATGTATTTTTAAACAATATAATTTTGTTCTACTTTTTACCTCAGTTTTCACTTTAGTTCAATTTTATTCTCATCAAATGGCTTCATGACACCGACCTACGAACAGTTAATGTTATGCTATATATCATGTATGCATCATTTATATTGTTTTAAAATGTGCTTTAAGACTGTATAATACTGATACTGTGTATATGTATAATATTTTATCACTATGTGACTCATTTATAGTAAAACATATGTGGAAATCCTTTATATATAGAAAAAAAAAGAAAAGAAGTAATTTGTGTTTTTGATAAATTATTTAAAAGCTATGTTCAAAATAACCTAAATATATAGGATGGGGGAAATGTCCACTGGGGGAAATGCCCACTGGGGGAAATGCCCACGGGGGGAAATGCCCGCTGGGGGAAATGTCCACTGGGGGAAATGTCCGTACACCGGTTCATTCAAATGCAAGCTGGTTATATGCAAATAATAGAACAAAATTAGAAAATCTACTCCACAGCCATCAGTGATGTTGTATTGAGACAGGAACAGGGAAACACCTTTCCTTTATCTTGCATTTCACTGCACACAGGAACATGAGAAACATGATTGATGTAATACTAAATATTACATAATACTTAATATTGTGAGTTAGAAAGTAATGTTTTGACTTCGAAGCTTGACAAGGGAATGCTTGTCATTTCATGGGCTACAATGAACTTTACCATTTAACATGTTTAAGGGGGTACATCTATTACTTAATGTCAATTTGCAAAGTAAACAAAATACGTAGTGTGGCCATAAGTTATACCTCCTCAATCAACCCTAATATTGTCTTAAATAATTGAGGACAAAATCTGGGATGCAACGATTTAACCTGATACATATGCAATAAATGTATCTAGGTTATAATCTCATGTTAATGTATTTTTTATGAATGTACCACATGCACTTGACGACATCAGTTCGTTAAACATAGTAATAGGCTGTATTCAATTCATTAGCACAGGCCAATACAACCTGTCTTCACTACTGGTCAAAATATCATTATTTTTGTGAAATGTGAAGACTGATATAATCATTTGTAGATGTTTATAATTTTATAACTTCAGTAGGTTGTTCCCCTGAATTGAACAGAAAAGTGCCAGGTATTTTCATTTAAATTATGTGCGAATTTGGGATAAACTGCCAAAATTGTATGTGATCTCATATAGCATTGGTGATTGCTGGGTATACTGTCTAACTGCCGGTGAACCCAACCGCAGCCACTGACACCCAGCATAGGCAGATCCCCTGATATGACATATGGAGTACTAGACTTGATAATCTTTCATGTAAGTGTTCACAGTTCAGGCCATTATATTTCTGAAAACCTAGACCCCCTGTTGTACCCAGGCAGACTATTGTTCTCCTATGTATCATAATGCTTTAATACATGTGGATGACAGATCAACTAATACAAGTCTCACCCCTGACATGAGGCTGGAGTTTTCTTGCCAGTTCACTTGCTATTGGTTTATTGAATCCGCTGTGTGAGTCGTAATGCTGAAATTCCTGCCGGGGTCTGCTGTACAATAATAAACTCCTGTTGGTAAAAGAAATAAATTCTGTTGAACTGAGTATATTCTGGTACTTCCAGTACTCCAAAGATGCAGAAACAAGAGCATTTATCAGCTTCAAAATACCCCTGCACACACCTTTGACTGGAGAAACCAAAACAAATGAAGAAACACAAATTTGTGGAGCCTTAATTCTTTCTATAACCTGGGATGTGCACAACTAAAAACATTGAATTGATGTTGGCTGTTCAACTTATTCAATAATCAATGATAGGTAGATATGTCTAAAAATATTTTAAGTGACAGTAGGACGAGATTGGGGTGAAGTGGGGGTGGGGTGAGTGGAAGGCTAGGGTTACCTATGACTCGTGCATGTCTGCAATCTAGTAGGTCAGATCTTGTAAGGCTGAATGTTCTGTTTTGGGACAGTAAAATCCAGTATTACAATTCAGTACTCCTTTACTGGCTGTGAATTAGGAAGCTTCTTGAAATTGGGGCATGATAGGAGCTGGCATAAGGCATTCCAAATGGAAAGGCATGGTGCGCCGAGTTGGCACTCTCAGAAACTCCCTGACATCTTTTTTCGAACCCAGCAGAGAATGGATGACATATGGCATGTTATTAGCACAGAGAGAATGGCATACGCCATTCCAATTGGAACTCCTATCCATGCAGATCAGATCATTACACTGGGCATGATGTATCCCATTTGGATCACTGGCATATGCCATTCCTGTCACGGATGTCATGCCATAATTTCAAGATGCTCCCTGATTTGAATAAAATTCAGGTCTTATATCAAGATACCGATGTAGCAATATGGAAATAATCTCTATAGTGAAACTACATCAATGTCCCAAAACCAGAAAAACAGACAAAAAGATGTCAGACCATGGAGACAGAGCCGATCACTGAAATAGCACTTCTTCCAAAGACTTGAGGGCATAACAATGCATGCACATTGTATGGTCATTCAGTGGAGGTGACTACGGGTGTACTGACCAATGAAATCCCCCTGCCTCATCTGGACAATTGTTGTCGTTGACGGCCAGGAACACAAACTGTTTGGTTGGCAGGTTAATCGGCTCCAGGAACACACCCAGCTCATCTCCTAAAAGTAAAATTAATAGTTAGCACATCTACATTCTTCGAGATGACACTCTGGTATTGAAAACAGTGATAAATATTCTATGGCTATAAACAGAACCCCAAATTCACCAACATAAAGTGTTGGATCCAGCGATCAAATTCAGAAGAAATCAATTGATCACAGTGGACCAACTTACAGAACTTATATCCAAAATTATAACCTAACCAACTTTTGAACTACATCTATAGCAACACATCCATGAAGTTATAAATTGTAGTTCCCATTTGACCACAAAATGTTTGTATAAGGAAATGTCATGAAAAGGTGACCAGAGGCGGGGGGTTTGAACAAAATCTTCTTATGCAAACATGGCAAGATTTCTGTCGGACATTGGATTTGACCAGTACCTATAGAGTACTTTACAAATTTCTAAGGATATACATGTATAAGGTCAGTTTGCATAGGAAAGGAAAAATGAATCAAGAAACATGAAAATTGAAAAATGAGTGTGGCCTTTTGTGTTACCGCCATCATTGACCTTCCCATCTCTCCAGGAAAAATTGTGGGGAAAATCTGGGATGTAATGATATTCATGTAAGCTGATACCTAATATACATGTATCTAGGCTACAATCTCATGTTTATGTAAGGTTTATGTATGTATATGCCCTTGATGGCATAAAGGTTTTTGGGCTGAATTAAATGAATTAACAGAGGTGACTATACAAACTGTGAATTCATTACTTGACAAAATATCATTACTTTTTCAACAGTGAGGATTTTTAAATAATCACTTGCAGAGGTTATAATTTTATAGCTTCTGTACATGGGTTCCTCTCACTGATAATTAAGAGTCATTCACCTGACATTATATGTAGTCTTGTACATGACTACAACTACTATCTTCTCTACTCCATATAATATTTAATTTCTTTGATACATGTATTATTGTACATTGTAGGCATAGAGAAGTTGGCGTATATAACAGAAGGCTTATTCTATAAACTTCTTTCTGTGGAGCTGACATTTTGTTGCAGATACTTCAAGTTCAGGGCAGAACTCACATAATCTTGAGTTCAATTCTCTCACGTGTAAATTGCAGTTAAAATAAATGCAGCGCTAAACACTAATGTGTCGACTGGAGAACAAGAGCATGACTCTTATGTGAAAGTGTGTGAAGTTAAATTGAGAAAAACTAGCCCAATGGGTGCCAATACCCCTCAGCTATCAGTTATTGTCTGCACTCAGCAATCATGCATTGCATAAGATGTGTTTTTAGAATTTGGACATCTTGGACAACCAGGTTAACAAAAATGTGATGTAGTAGGGTTGACTGTAGTGCTCTCATATAAGAAATACATACACATAGGAAATTGGGTCAGGTCAGCTTTTGACAAGGTCTTAATTGATGGAAAAAAATTCGCACTGAGATTCTGGTCGAGTACATGTATGACAAAATTCTTAGCTCTAAATATAGTCTTCTACATGTATTTAGCTCATAATTATATCAAGTAATTTGATCTTGGAAATATAGATCAAGGTCATGCAGTCATCTTCTAACTTAACTGCATGAATTTTGAGATCTTACATACTTAACATATACAATTTGATCTTCAGAAAATAGGTCAAGTTCAGTGATATTCAATAGATTTCATGTCCAGGCATATATGGTATAAATTAAAAAAAATGTAGATATAATCCTTCATAAAATATGGTACAAAATAGAATCTGACCTGGATAAAATAGATCACCATCTGTCATCTTAAGTTCACCTCTGGACCATCGCCAGATGTATACATATTATTAATTTGAAAAGCCTAGCTATATGTCTTCATGTTACATCATAATAAACAGTATACGACATTGAAAAAATATGTCAAATCACCAGTTGTGTACATGTACATAATACATGAATTTGGAGTCCCTATAGTTTCCCAAAAATATAGCAAATATTAAAATTTGGCCTTCATAAAATAGGTCAAGGTCAGTCATTTTCAATGGGCTGCTGACCCTTTACCAGATGCAGTATGAATTTACAATGCTTGACTATAATCCTTCTTCAGATATGATATAGTTTTGCTTTTTTGCTTTAGTCGAGTTGAAGGTTATTACTGAAGTTATTGCTTACCTGTATTGTTATGAACAACAATATATTTCTGCCAGCTCATTATATGCCTACATGCTGTAAACAATGGGTTGCCTGGAAACAAACTGTTAAGTAACCAAGCTACATGTACTTGTACATGCTCAGTGATAATAGTTTAATGTGGATTATGTTTTACCTGGCGCTAACTTGATAAACTGTGTGACATCTGGACTAATGAATGCTACTCGGTCAGCAGAGTGGCTAAATTGTTCTTTCTCAAAATATCTGAAAATACAAAGATAAGATCCATTATCACAGCACAATGTTTATATATTTATATCCACTTATTTTTAGGATGACACTTTCTTGATAAAAGCACAAATTATTTTGCTTGTTCAACCCTGTGCAAGGCTCGAATCTGTGCCATCAAAGTTTGGCACCAAATCACCAACAGTAAATGCAAGCACTCTAAAACGACTTGACCAACTCCATCAGTGTCCACAAGTTGAGATGGTCAAGTGGTTTGGACTGCTTGCATTTAATGCTAGCGATTTGGTGCCAAACTCTGTGGGTGCGAGTTTGAAACTCTCATTGGGGCTGGTCTATCCATCACAAATAATTTGGGCTTTACTAAGAAAGTGTCTGAAAACCCTAAAAATCATTGCATATCAATATTACTGTATTACAGGTACCTACTTTCTAAATGGCATTATCACATTATACGCACATGTTTATTGTTTATATTACATGGAAACAAGACATTAACATGAGAGAATGCAAACCTTCGCCCTTGACGTATAATTATGTCTACAATCAATTAATTTGACAGGATGTGATAGTGGAATGTCATGACCTTCACAACACAGTGACAGCTATAGCCCTGATGTTTCTTGACTTTCCCACAAGTGACAACCACATGTAGCATGATACTGATGCTGTGGAGCCACCGAAAAGTTAAACCCCAGCTCACAATCACATCAATCAGCCCCAATGTTGTGGACAAAATTCAATCACTTCTCATGGTTGTTCTAATATATTAAATCAGGTCCTCTGAAATTATTAAAATGACAAAGAAATGATGGATGTTTGATTTTGGACTATAACGTTAAATTCACAATAAATTTGACCCTCTGAATATGTTGAAATTTAATAGTGTACTTCCAATTTTGCCAAGGTGTCATTTCATACAATTTTTCACATTTTTTTAAAACTCCATCATGTCCACATAACAGCAGACCAATTAACCCTTCATGGAGCCTAAATATTCTAACTAAACAAGTCCAGGCAATTTTACAAATTACAGATTCATTTTTGGCTGCAATTAACCATTTAAACTGTACAGCAATTTTGAATGATTGTTGGATATTTTATAAATAATTTCACAAAAATGCCCGAACTGAGATGTCTCATCCCTTTGTCTGTTAAGAGAATTTACTGTACCGTCCCTAATATACATTTGTACAATGTACATGTATATGGTTGTAGAATATTGTGAAACATGATATAAACTTTCCATGAACTGAGAACTGACTTCTGACCTAGACTAATCCAACATCTGCCATGTCTGTATGACAAACACAATAGTGACCCAACAATTCTACCTTAACAACTGGGTCAGACACATCAGGAATATAAATTTACTCTAAAGTGTGTTCTTATTGCACACATTTTTTATGTGAATTTACATGAATATATATAACTCTCACTGGTACTTGCAGAGTATGACGAATAAGCAGCACTACACCTGTGACCCAATACCAGTACCTGTACCCTTTTTGCACTGAAATTCTCTGCCTTAGGCTCAATAAAACTGGTATTTGTTTATCATCACCTGCCCCATAGTTTTCTCACTGCGTGGGCCACAAACATTTTTATTATTTTTCTGCAAAACTAAATCACATTTTTAAGTTGATCACCATTCACAAAATCATGCAAGTAGTGCAGTATTCACTTTCAACCAAATAATGACTCGAAACAGATTAACCTATATTAGCCTAGGTAGACAACATCAATTTCTTCCCATATAGTACATTGTATATGCATCTCAACAATCTGCTTTTTAGTCATTGTGTTGACCTTTGAAATTTTGACCTCAGAATAATTTGACCTATTTTTCTTTTTTCTGTCAGCATACATTATAGATCAACATAAAAAAATATGCTATTTGTTGAGGAGTGACCACTGGTGACCTTGATTCACCGGGAATAGGTGCCCAGGATTTGTCAGAATCTGGTGTTGTCGGACACTGGCATTCGAAATTCATGTTTAGTTTTCTATTTCTTTTCATAATAAATACTAAATATTTATTGTAAAAATAAAATAAAAATAAAATGAGAATTTATGTAAATTTCAGGTGACAATTACCAACAACACCAGAGTCTGACATTCCCAGCCCCTATTTCCTGTGCCTTGACCACATTGTCACCAAATCAAGAGGCTTATTCAGATATGTACAACACACCATTGAACTTCCCAGAAAATTTGTGGAGTGCCGTAACTGAAAAAATTGTCTGGAAAAGCTGAAGCATTAGGTTAACTAATTTTATTTTTGTTTCATGGGTCGATTGGGGGTGATAATAATAATAATAAATATAAAACTGGATCAGATGAGCAGAAACTCATTTACCCGCAGAAAAAAAACGGGCAAACTTCAAATGTCCAGTTTTATCTTTATTTTTAGTATCACCCCCAACCTTGAAAAAAAAAATCCATCCGTGAAACAAAACATAAAATTGGTGTGACCTTGAAGAAGGCATCTTCACATGACCAGGTAAATCCTAAATCTTCACAAGACCAGGTAAATCCTAAATCTTCACATGACCAGGTAAATCCTAAATCTTCACATGACCAGGTAAATCCTAAATCTTCACATGACCAGGTAAATCCTAAATCTTCACATGACCAGGTAAATCATAAATCCTCGCAGAGGGTTTACCTGGACAATTTTGGTGATTCGAATGAGTTATTGACTAGATACCTCTATTATACAATCTTGTACATTTCATCCGCACGTTTGTTTCGAATAAGCATATGTCGGTATCTCAAGCCTGCCGTTTTTGCTTTGACGTCCGATGTCGATTTCACTCTGGCATCAAAGCCACCGATGAAATTCAAACCTGTCACATCTCATACCGTGCAGCGGATTGGCCTAAGCAGCTAACTTAGTGCGTTCACTGATTGGTTTGATTTAGATGGAACCCCTTGACCTATTTATATGCAGAACTTGTATGGGTAACTTGAATCAAGCCAGTGTATACGCCCGATCGATCGATACACTGGCTCGCGAGGATGTAAAGTAGGAGGGATAGAAGGAGGCATTACACCATCCACAACTGATAAATTGTTTACTGTCAACCACCCGCATGTTATTTCCGTTTTGCTTTTCATTATTTCATTTATTTTCATTGTATGCAGTCTTTCCTACTTCGATGCATTTTCCAAGTGCAATTCCTTGCTTTGAACATGTTGAAATCAGTGAAACATTTAAGCCAACCAATTGCTCAACAACCTCAAAGCCAACGATGGAAATGGTAAGATTGATGAAAAATATGCTCCCCTGGAAAACCTAATCAGGGGAGTTAACTCATTTGTTCAAACATGCTCACTTTTATTCAAATAATGAATAATGAAAAGCAGACTCTGCTCACATCGAAAAACAATTTCATGCTAAACACAGGCCTGCAAGTGGCTCACAGAGAAAATATAGGAGGAAATTTGCCGAAATATAGGACAAATATAGGAAGTTTCTAAATACAATATAGGAAGCTATAGGATATAAAGTAGTGTAAAACCGGTCACTACTACACTGTATGTTCCAAACTTGGTAGTTTCCTGGGGTTTAATAAAAATATTTCAACTGAATGTGGCCATAGCGGTGGTGATTGAGGACACCGGTTCTACTGCTTGATTTAAACAAGAGCCCAAGGGGCTTCAATATACGCCCGTACATCTGGAATTACAATTGGTTCAAATTTCAAGGTTGTTTAATAGCCTTGATTCCAATTGATATAGCAATCCAGAGAAAGGTCTACAATTTTTTGCTTATGAGAATGTAACATATATCACATCTTATATTGACGGATAAACTAAAATGAGCTTAACTCTTGGTAACTAGTTGACCTTGAAGCAAGAGCCGAGAGCTCACATATCCCACACTGAAATCGACAATATTCAAACACAAGAAAATAGTAGTTTTCCTGCAAATGGATTCCTTTCAGACAAGAGAATTTTTCATGAAGGAAGAAGAAAGTGATGATGTAAACCTTTGTTCTTGAGTTAACAGGTGTGAAGTTCATAAAGGACTCCTCTCCCCGTTAAATTAGTAAATGTATGGTTTTTATTTCACAACAGTTTAACTAAATGAAGCGTTTCAAACATGGGAGACAACTCCACAGGACAATACCATATAAATGCAGGGAAAAGAACTTCGAATATTCCAACAATATTCCAACACATTTAGTCAGCTAAGCTCGATTCAGTTTTGGGGGACTGCGACCTAGACCTTTGACAAATTGATCTATGTTTGGCTCCACTTTGCCATGCGAGTAAGGTATACTCAGTTTGGTACCAATCCATACCTTGAAACTAGAGCTATCGCATGGACAACAAATGTTAATGGATGAATGAACAGAACGCGACATCGCATTTCACGACCTCGTCTTCGACAGGCATATGAAAATGATTTCTTGATTTTGGGGTCACAGTGACCTTGACCTTTGACCTCAATTTTGGTACACAACACATCGTCTTCCCTCAATCTATAAATGCACACAAAAACTCATGATTTCCTGATTTTGGTTGAAACAATTGATTTTACTTGGAACTGTAACTTTCAGTACCCAGCATGCGGAGCAATCCCAAGTGAGATCCAGTGGCAAGGTACCCACAATTACCGAATTTCTCCTAATCCGGTCAGGATTTCAGAAAATATTGCATGAAAACAAAATTTTAACTTGGCCTGCAGGTGGCGCCACCTATAGGTGGGTCAGCGTGAAAAACAATCCCAAGTGTGATCTTGCGGCGAAGTACCCACATACAAAATTTTAAAAAAATCCTTTCAGTTTTTGGAAGTTATTGTCTGGAAAAAAAAATTTAACTTGGACCCAGTTGGTGCCACCTGCAATCAGATCGGCGTGAAAAACAATCCCTAGTGAGATCTTGAGGAGAGGTACCCACATAGCAAATTTGAAAATAATCCGTTCAGTTTTTCAAAAGTTATTGTTCGGAAACAAAATTTTAACTTGGCCCCCAGGTGGATCGGCGTGAAAACCAATCCCAAGCAAGATGTTCAGGTGAGGTACCCACATAATAAATTTGAAAAGAATCCGTTCAGTTTTCCATAAGTTATTGTCCGGAAACTAAGTCGGCACGATGCACGGACGGATGGACCCCAATTCTATAGTCCCCCTCTAGCCCCTCGGGCGTCTGGGGACAAACAAAAAAAAACTGTCTACCAATAATTTCCCTATTTTTAGGCCACAGTGACCTTTGACCTCGTACTCAATTTTGGTACGGGACACATCTCCACCCAGTGTATCCACTCACAAAAAAAAATTGCAAAGTCTGTGGATAGAAAAACGGTCACAAATACGAACCGAACACTAATGGTTCAGTGATTTCCGGTTTTGTAGGCCAGTGACCTCCATTTTAGTATGTGACCCATCTCTCCACAGAGGTATTCACTCACTAAAAATTGGAACCAAGACGGACTAGAGCCTATAGGCTTTGGGATGTAATCTACTACTGAATCTGCTAGTGGATTTACCATAGCGAATTTGGGGTAAATGAATACGGATGGATTTCGGTTTACCAGTTCAGAACAGGCTTCACCTCCCATCCAGCTGGAATGTAATAATGCAGCGAGATCAGGTGTCTCCGTTTATACATTCATGCATGTGCATATATCCAGTGACAGTAATCGAGTCAAGGCCTCGTTTGAGAGAAATAAAGTACAAGTAGATCTTTTGCGACATCTGCAGAAATGAGACAACACAGCTGTATTTTAATGAAGATCCATCAATATAAAAATAATTTTCGGACGGGAACGACACTGGTACATAAATTGAATGAGCATCAATGCTGTTAATAATACTTGGCAGTGTTATCCACAGGTGTTTGTCAGCTGAACTATCTGGGGGTTATTGTCAACAATAAACAACACATGGTGAATCACTCCTCCTCGACCTCCGACATAATCTGTGTACATTTTTACAGAAATCTGTTTACCTCTTTATTTCGCATCCTAATTCATTCCATAACAGAGGCTTGTTGTGCATGCTGTCACCTAAAGATTCTTGTAATCCGTCAAATATGGGCCGTAAATCATTCAAAGAGGCTGAATTTTAGCAACCTTAAAAATACTGTTGCATCTTGAACAGAACTTGGCAATCTGTTTTATTGCAGTTCAACGCTCAAGGCGAGACTTGACACCGATTGGTCAATAAGTCGAACAACAACACGTGCCTTTTTGCTATGGCGGAATTAAAACACAGGGCGCTTATGTTGCTCTGACTGTCATGTGAGTGTGTTTGATAAAAAGTGAATTTCCCTTGAAATATAGGTTTTAGAGTTGTTTTATTGACCAATCAGCATCAAGCGTGGCCTAATCTACGCCCGGTGATTCCAGGACCACATGGAAATGCAGGGGCAAAGTTTCGTGAAATCAGGGTCATTGACTAATAAATGCCTAGTGTTACGTCCAGGGTTAAAATAAAACAAGAGCCCAAGGGGCTTCAATATACGCCTGTATATCTGGGATTACATTGGTTCAAATTTCAAGGTTGTTTAATAGCCTTGATTCCAATTGATCTAGCAATCCAGAGAAAGGTCTACAATTTTTTGCTTATGAGAATGTAACATATATCACATCTTACATTGAATGATAAACTAAAATGAGCTTAGCTCTTGGTAACTGGTTGACCTTGAAGCAAGAGCTGAGAGCTCACATATCCCACACTGAAATCGACAATAGTCAAACACAAGAAAATAGTAGTTTTCCTGCAAATGGATTCCTTTCGGACGAGAGAATTTTCCATGAAGGAAGAAGAAAGTGATGAAGTAAACCTTTGTTCTTGAGTTAATAAACAGGTGTGAAGTTCATAAAGGACTCCTTTCCCCGTTAAATTAGTAAATGTATGGTTTTTATTTCACAACAGTTTAACTAAATGAAGCGTTTCAAACATGGGAGACAACTCCACAGGACAATATCATATAAATGCAGGGAAAAGAACTTCGAATATTCCAACAATATTCCAACACATTTAGTCAGCTAAGCTTGATTCAGTTTTGGGGGACTGCGACCTAGAACTTTGACAAATTGATCTCATATGTATGGTTCCACTTTGCCATGCGAGTAAGGTATACTCAAAGTTTGGTACCAATCCATACCTTGAAACTAGAGCTATCGCATGGACAACAAATGTTAATGGATGAATGGACAGAACGCAACATCGCATTACATGACCTCGTCTTCGACAGGTACATGTATATGAAAATGTGACTTTTAATGATTTCTTGATTTTGGGGTCACAGTGACCTTGACCTTTGACCTTGGCCTAAATTTTGGTGCATGACAAACTGTCTCCCCTCAATTTCTCAATGGACACAAAAAATCATGATTTTTAACAATTTCACGATTTTGGGGTCACAGTGACCTTGACCTTTGACCTTGACCTACATTTTGGTATGTGACACATAGTGTGTCCTTAATGTATCTACTGACACAAAAAATGTTATTTTTAATAATTTCCTAATTTTGGGGTCAGTGACCTTTGACCTTATTTTTGGTATGCATCACTTCATTTCCGCCTATTGAATCCACTCACAAAAAATAAGAAATTTTTAACGATTTCCTGATTTTTCGATCACACTGACCTTTGACCTCTGACCTTGACCTACATTTAATATGCAACACATCGTTCCCCCCTAGGGCATCCACTCATCAAAAATTAGAACTGTAGATAGAAAACTGTCAACGATCAATAATTTCCTGATTTTTGACAACAATGACCTTTGACCTCTGACCTCAACCTTAATTTTGGTACGCGACACATCGTCTCCACCTGGCATATCCACTTACAAAAAATTGCAACTGTGGATAGAAAACGTTCACAGATATAGACCGGACACGAACACTTCAGTGATTTCCTGTTTGGCCAGTGACCTTTGACCTGTGACCTCGACCTTCATTTTGGTACGCGACACATCGTCTCCCCGTAGGGTATCCACTCACCAAAAATTGGAGCTGTGGATAGAAAACTGTCCCAGATATAGACCGGACACGAGAACCGGACAGACGGACGGAATCCGCCATCCCATAATACGACCGCCTTTTGGGCGGGCGTATAAAAAGAGAAATTTAAATGTTTCCATGTTTGCTGAGCTAGGCGAGGTGAAATTATATTTCTGAAATGTATTTCCCCCATACCAATTTGACTCATTTTAGAAAATTGGAGGAAGTTTTCAAGAGAAAAAATGAAAATATAGGAGGTTTTGAGTAAAATATAGGAAAATATAGGAATGACTAAAAAAATATAGGGAAATATAGGAGGCACTTGCAGGCCTGTAAACAAGGAATCAAGCGTCACTATAGTCTTTGACAAAAATACCACTTCGATTAAAGTCAGGGTGACTGGGAGTGCCCTGGGGATGGTGAACACTAATGCTGATCAGTGTTTGATCCTAAATTCTGAAGTGACTGAACGATAAAAGGGATTGGTTTACCACCAGTATTCATGGTATTGGTGCATGGATATCACTTGATGGATAACCTGTTAATTAAAGGCCTAGATTGACATTTTACAATGATCTTAGCTTCCACAGCAGAAAACAATTAAGGGCTTTAATATGGTATGTAAAGGGAACAAGGAAGTTTTAGATCAGAGCTGCCCTTCAGGATCCTCATATCATTACACTAAGAGTACATATGTGTGTCATACTATTATTATGGTACTTTGCTGTCCATGTTGATTCATGCCTAGCCTGTAAACTATAGCTGTACTACATGTAATAAGCTACATGTCTGTTGTACCTGCATGTATAGGTACCAAGCATTGACCTAGATTTTCTACATGGTTGACATTTCATTCATGAAGTGAAAGATTTTCTCTTAACTATATCATGTATCTATATACTGATCTCAACACAGGTAAGGTTGGCTGAAACACTGACCATGATGTCACCGGAAGAATCAAAGACAGTTTTGCAGAACTTCCAATCTCTCCGGCACTCAGTACTTGGTACATGTACTTACAGTACGGTACAGTGATCAGATCATTTTTTACATGCTCATGACGATGGAGATACAGATTATAAATCCATCCATCTATCCATCCATAAATCTGATGCCGAGATTTGTACAGTAACCACTATAGACATGTTGGAGCAACAGTTCAACATAAATATATGTGGAGTTTTACAGTCATCGTGTAAATCTGATCTGAAGTTTTGTGCAGTAATCGGGTCACTATAGACATAATGGAGCAACATATAAATCTGATCTGAACTGAAGTTCTGTACAGTAATCAGGACACTAGGATGCGGAAAAAACCAAAATATAAATCTGATCTGAAGTTCTGTACAGTAATCAGGTCATTAAAGGATGCGGAAAAAAAATATGTGAAGTTCTGTAGGCCTACAGTAATCAGGTCACCACAGACATGCTGGAGCAACATACAAATACCCTAATTTTCGAACAGCATTTTTAGACTTTGAAACAGAAAAAAAATCTCTATATCAACTGAGGCTAAAATATTGTGACATGGATAGGTTATTTATCTCAAGAACTGAAAATATAGCAAGTGAAATTTGTAGAATGTAAGCAGAAGTTCTCTTCAATGATGTCTGAAGTTAAGTTTGCCATCTGAATAATTAAAAAAAAATATGGTAATTTAAATCTGATCTGGAGTTTTGTACAGTAATCAGGTCGCTATAGACATGCTGAAGCAACAGAATATAAATCTGATCTGAAGTTTTGCACAGTAATCAGGTCGCTATATGCTGGAGCAACAGAATATAAATCTGATCTGGAGTTTTGCATGTACAGTAATCAGGTCGCTATAAGCTGGAGCAACAGAATATAAATCTGATCTGGAGTTTTGTACAGTAATCAGGTCACTATATAGACATGCTGGAGAAACAGAATATAATCTGAAGGCAATCACTTTTTTCAAACCAGAATATTATTAATGTGATATGATACTGTTGAGGAGTTGTATATCATAGTGGCGGCAAGATGGCGGCAGGTGTGCATGGGCTGTGTACAGCTTTGCACTTTTACGTACTTTTAACAACTTTTACGTACTTTTAACAACTTTTATACCAGTATATGACGTTTTACCTGAAGTTGAAAATACACCGGAGAATGCTGACATTACGAATATCTTTATTAGGGACAGTGAGTATACATGTATTTTAGCAAATTTTAACAAAAGAGGACTGAAATCTTTGTGGACTACTATGCAACCAAGCCGGCTTATCCGCCAGTGTTGGCGGGGCACGGACCAGCTGTACAAGACAAAGACCCAAGCCAACCGGCACTCAACTGAAATCTCTACTGTGAAATACCTGCCGTGCGTTACTCTTTTACTCTCCGGGGATATCTCTGTAAACCCCGGACCTCCAAATTACAAGTTTCCCTGCTCTATGTGTGCCAAACCCGTAAAGAAGAACCAAAAAGGAGTATTTTGTGATTGCTGTGAAAAATGGACCCATGCTAAATGTGAAGGAATTACGGATGCCGGCTACGCCCATGCCCGTAGAAAACATTTCGACAGTTTGTATATTTGCAAGGTATGTTCATGCTTCAACTTTTCCGATTCCTTCTTCGAACCGTTGCCCGATATTGTAATAAACCAATCAGCCAAGCCTTCTAATATTCAGAAGATAGCAACTAAGGGTCTCAAAATAGGCCACATCAATATAAATAGTGTTTCCGGCCACATTGAAGAACTGCGCACAGCAATGGAACTGAAACCACTTGATATATTAACTGTATCGGAAAGTAAAATTGATAACTCTATCTCTGACGAGGAAATCGCCATAGAAGGATATACTATTCGCCACGAGTGAAAATGCCAATTTTCTCACCCCACGAGATGAAATATTTATGGTATTCGTCAAGAAACAGGTGATCCTCTGTATATCAAGGAAAGACAGAGTAAAGGGTGGAGGAGGCGTATTGTGTTATATGGTGAATCATATTCGAGCTACAGATAAGTCTGATCAGATCGACCAGCAGATCGAACTTTCTCTGACGGAAATAAACTTACCGTCAACCAAACCCATCTATATCGGGACATTTTACAGACCCCCTAAATCTGATGCAAGTTATCTGGCATCCTTCTCTCAGGAACTTGATAAACTCTCAGAACTGTGGGATCAAAACACAGAATCAGACCATGACTTGGTGTACATGGTGAGAATGGGAAAAGTTCCAAAGTCTGCGCCTAAGTTTATAACATCAAGGAACTTCAAAAACTTCACAGAATCTGCCTTTATCAACGATATCAAGACCATACCTTGGTATATCATAACTATCTTTGACTCTGTGGACGACAGCTGGAATTTCTTTAAGGCATTATTCATGGAAATCATCGACAAACATGCGCCTACCGTTACTAGGCGTGTGAGAGGAGATCCCGCTCCTTGGATTACTGACAGAATCAGGGATCAAATCTATCAACGGGATTACTGGCGAAACAAACGAAACAAAACCCAAAGCCCCGAGGATGACTTGACATATAAAAAACAAAAGAACTGCGTAAAAAAGGCCACATTTCAAGCCAAAAAAGACTATTTTGATGGACTTATTGCTGATAACTTGAACAAACCCGATAAATTTTGGGCGGCAATAAGAAAGCTCATACCTTCAGCAAAGCATTCTAACATAAAGGAACTCCACATAGATGACCAAGTAGTAACGGACAAAAAGGGTATAGCAAATGCTCTAAATGTGTTTTTCTCCACTGTGGGATCAAAACTTGCAGCCAAATTCAAACAGACATCACCGACAACGAATCAACCTATGCTGCAAATTGTGAACTCAACCTTCACTTTCACACCACTGAATATCACTGAAGTTGGTAAATTGCTTACTGAACTCGACTGCAAAAAATCCCCTGGACTTGATGGACTTCGCGATCACTCAAGGTTAATCAAAGCTGCAGCCACTGAACTATCCTACCCATTACAGTATATATTCAACAGATCCCTGGCAACTGGCGAACTTCCTACTGAATGGAAAAAGGCAAAAGTGACCGCTGTATTCAAGGAAGGACCGAAAACTGAACCCGGTAATTACAGACCTATATCTGTGATACCAGTGGTGATGAAAGTCTTCGAAAAACTTGTTCATCGGCAATTGCACAAGTATATTGAACAAAACAACACTCTTAATCTACATCAGTCAGGCTTCAGACATTGTCAGACCTAAGCACTCGACTACAACAGCTTTAATCGATGTAACTGATTATTTGTATGAAAACATGAACAATGGCCTACTAACAGGTGCCATATTTCTAGACCTGAAAAAGGCCTTCGATACCATTGACAGAACTATATTGCTACGGAAACTCCACCAAATGGGAGTAAAGGGGACTGAAATGAACTGGTTCAATGCCTACTTAGTAAACAGATTACAGTTAGTGCGGAACGAGGTTCTGTCTGATCCAATGGTAATTGATTATGGTGTCCCTCAAGGCTCCATCTTGGGACCACTTCTGTTTACCCTTTACATAAACGATTTGCCATTATGTGTAAATAACAGTAAAGTAGTGTTACATGTATATGCTGATGACACAGCATTATTCTTTTCAGCTAGAACAACAACAGAGATTGAACTTGCTTTGTCCTCGGATCTTAACAATATCACAAGCTGGCTTATTGATAACAAACTGACACTTAATGTTTCAAAGACTTCATGTATGGTATTTGGCTCACAACACCGAGTTTCTAGAGATGGTGAGATCAGCCTAACTGTTAACAATGAAGTAGTTCGCCAGACCGATTGTTTTAAATATCTAGGCTTATACTTTGACCCATTATTAAATTGGAAATCTCATGTCGAGAAAATGTGTAACAAAGTATCGTCACGACTAGGAGTGTTACAGAGAATCAGACGTTATGTGAGTGATGAATGGCTAAGAAAATATTTCAAACTACTATCCAGCCTGTAATTGATTACGTTGATGTCGTTTGGGACAATGGTACCAAATATAATGTAACCAGGGTCCAAAAATTAATCTGTAGAGCTGGTAGAATCATATTGGAAGTTAAACCCAGAACGCGGAGTGAACATGTTTTAAGCACTTTAAATTGGAGTTACCTTACCAACAGAATTAATTACCACAAAGCTTGCATGATGTATAAATGTTTAAATGGATTAGTACCACAATATCTCACAAATAGGTATACTTATGTGAATGAAGTTCACAGATATGGAACAAGAGGAAGAGATAATGTAGTTTTACCTCATTCCAATACGACATTTTTAGATAAATCTTTTAAATATTCTGCTGCCAAAATCTGGAATGTTTTACCATTAGATGTCCGCCATGCCACAACTTATGACAAATTCAAACGTTTTTATCGGAGGCAGTTGCTCAATCCATGATGAAATAGATCGATTTTAAGAGTGACAAGTTCTTAGCATTGTACTTTTAGTTTAGTTTTAGTCTGTTTTTTGCCTTTGTCTTTTTTAGTTCGATTCATGTAAAGGTTAGTTTTAGTCTGGTTTTTTTTGCCTTTGTCTTTTTTAGCTCGATTTATGTAAATTCTATTTTGATTGTTAATTTATTATTGTTAATTAGTCATGTATCTGTGTGTGATAGAGGGCTCCTTGGGAGAGCAGCCGTTTAAGATTGAAAGGACCACCCTCTATAAATAAGTTGAATAAATAAATAAAAAAAATGGGAAAATAGAGAACGAAGAGTGTGAATCAGACTGCACATTAGATGCATAATGTAGGCCTACAGGTACCAGATAGCTGTACCTGTATCAACATGATTGATCAGATAAGCTAATTCCAAGCATAGTTACTTACATGTACATAATAATAGGAATCTAGGTAAGCCAAGATGGTCTATGAAATACCAACTAGTGGTAACTTGAAGTACAGCCAATAATGAAAAGTTCTGCCCTTTCAATCGGACATTGAGGCCACACATAAAAACCCTGTGTTTCAGGTAACCGTACCTACCAAAAGTAATTGGTAAACTATACAGATTGACCTCATTTTTTCCCTCTGTGGTCTAGATAGCTGTAACCACTTCAAATTATCAGTAGATTTCAGAATTGTTACATCAATACATATAGCACAGTAGATACAAGTAAATATTATTATAAATGCAGCTACATGTATATTATACATGGCTATATAGCACAAGCAAATTCACATTTTCCTTTTGAAAGAGTGCCGGTATTTGCCAAAAGGCATGATTGACCTATTTTGATGAAACTCATTCCATGAAATACATAACTATGGATGGCCTGCTTGGAATGGGCATACATGGAATGGGTTATACAATTGCGCCATGCATCTTTTTTTATATTTTCTTTCGCCCAGCTCCACTGCATCTTTTTTATATTTTCTTTCGCCCAGTAAAATCAGCTTCACTGAAGACCGTTTAACCATGCACCATGTCTGGGTAGGCCTACATGGCATCATCGCAAACTTCATGGTCTACCTCCGGATGACAGAAGTGAGAGTGGTCCGCGAGAGCCTGGTAGTGAGGGTGGGGTATGGTGCCTTAATTGGATATAGTTTCTCTATACTGTTTACAATATGGTATGTCATTCCACATGTATCCCCTGGGGATTATTTGAAAGTTTATTTCGCTGCTAGGCAGTCGATTGGATCAAGAATCGTTTAGCTCATACAGGATTTAGATGAACCTAAGCTGGTACATAATATTCTTCAATTTTGGGAACTGGGGGGATGGAGGATCAACCCAAATTGCAGTAACATGGCAGACCTAACTTTAAATTTGGTCAAGGCATGAGATTTGAGTTTATCTGCCCTGGAGATATGATCACCAGTAAAATGTGAAATTCTAGGCTATTTTTTTTTCAATTTTCATATGATTTCTCACATTAATATTTTCATATATAAACATTCTTATAAATGAATATTTTAATGAAGTCCGGGATTTTTTAACATTATATATAGCTCCTTATTTTGCAACTGGGGCAATTTTGATAATTTATTACTTATTTCAGAACTAATTTAATGAAATATATCATATATGCATGAGATTTCGTTAGAGCTCAGCTGCATCTGCTTGAGACAGATGACAAATGCGTGATTCTCATGCCGAATGCATGAGAGTTGATACCTGTCTGACACGACGAAGATTACTGAATTATCCGAGATGATATTATGATCGATCATTTGCATATTAGACTGGCTACTTTGATTTCTGATCATTCAAAAATATTTATTCATCCATAATCTGCAGGTCACAACATAAAGTAACATTCAGATATTGTAAAAAGTGCAGTCAACATGTTGTTGAAAAATTAATATCATTTCATTTTCAATTGTCTGAAAACAGCGGACCCTACATTGAACAAGATTTGTCCATATTTTGATAGGTTGAGTAAGTTTTCTCAGACACGAATGGTACTGCGAAACAAGTCTAAGAGCCTGTTGATCCACACGGCTAGGTGATTGTGTGAAAACCCAAGATTACAGTGAGTGTCCTTTCCCCAGTGCCACATCTGGCAATACATATTCTTATGTGATTGTGTTAATTAAATTTTATATACAGTATGTTGACTGTATTACTGGTCTGCAAAGGCTTCGTATCTTGGTCAGTAAAGTTGATCTATCTTCAAGCCACATGTATGTGTCCTATTTCTTTTGTGTGTTATTTTTGATGAATTCAACCAGCATGATACGGTACCACATGGTGATGTCCACAAAGTCAGAAAAATAATCAACAAAAACAAATGATCTGAACAGCAACTATATAGGTCTAGTTCAACGGTGCATTAGATGATCCCAGTGTTTTTAAATGATTTTATGTAGATGATGAACATTGTATACCCCCCCATCATATCTGGTCTCGATCCATTTAGCATGCCATGGACCCGAGATATAATATAAATGTATGAATGGTTCAAAATAATATAATACAGGTATAAATGTACAGAATGTTCCCTGGTATACTTTGTACAAAACATCATGCTGGTGTTTATAATTTATCGCCTGAATGAACCGCCCAGTGTCGGAAAATGGACACACTATGATACTGTAAGGGCAGCATGTGTAACCTTCAGATTACTGGTCGAATCGCATCGCATGTTCACTAAAGACAACAGCTATACAATACACACAATGGAGGGTCACTCACTCAAAACAAAAGCCAATCAATCTGTCGTTCAGCCATTGTGGTCCTTCCAGAAGATCTACGTCGGATTTTCGGAGCAAACAATCGTAAAAGCTCAACACAATCGGGTCATCATCGTCTGCCATGATGAATACACGAAAGCCATACCCGTGACGTCACTGTCATATTTAGGGAGATTCCCAAGCAGGCATGGGAGGGGCTCCGAAAGGGGATTTCCGAGTTTGGAAATAGCTACGGTATAGGGATCAGTTCTCGTACACTTTTCTCGGTTTATTTCAACTTTATAATATGAATAGGCAAAGCCTAGAAGCGAGCGGAGAAATACTTCTTCCTCTCGTTTCTGGCTTTGCCTATTCGTATCAAGTAGTTTTCCACCAGCTCTAAATGAACACAATTGGACTTGCACTTGTATTACTCATTCGCATAATTTCTTGTTTCACACAGCTAATATTTGAAATGGATGAAATCTAAAGTACTTTTGTACTTTTGAGGGTTCCATTGATTTGATCTGCCCATCCATCACAGGAGCAGATATGGGCAGATAGAGTTGCTCCAACTTCTTGGCCTCCTTGTTCCTGTCCACGTTTTGTAGAGTATTTTACACTGAACAAATATTTCATGCATATGCTACATCAAAACCGATGGTTTGTTTGAAAGTCAGTTCATGTAGAACTTTACAGCATTACAATCCATGTGGTACTGTTGTTGTCTAGAATTTATCGACATAGCCTGGATCACAGAATTTATAATAGAGAAGAAATAATCATCTGGCTCACTTGAGGAAACAAATGTAAAATGCTTGTCCTCATCATAGTAAAAACCAGCTCTTTAGATATAGCCAGCAATTCAAAACAACCCCGGACAAAGGCAGAACTTAATTTACCACCCACCACTGGAATTCCCTGTGCCAGAACAGTTCCAGGCAAATGTGACGTTCGAGCGGTCAGAAAACGTCTATCTTTGCGGTGTACACGAGACTTGAGGCGGCCTGGTCTCAGGCCCCAGTGACAAATTGTCAGGCTGATGTGAACGCAGTCTCGTATGACTGGAATTGGCCAACGAGGAAGGTCCGATTCAACCTGTCACCTTGTCTGGATCGAGGAGGTAGGATGGGGGGACCTGTAGAAACAACCAAGGCAATAATAAAGTAATAATATTGTATTCTGCAATGTACACAGCTCTGTACGCGCACAACACCTGTAATAAAGATCCCTACTCTAGAGGTAGTTATCGTTAAGTGTTATCTTTATCTTAAAGAGAAAGACTAATAATATACAATATATACAAGAGACCCTATCTATGACGCGTCACGGCCCAGTCTCGTCCAGACTGGCTCTCGTCGTGGTATGGTACGGCGTCTCTGGTTCCTCTCCGGTCGTAGGCGTAGCCCCGGACTGTATGGAACATCTACCGTGTCTAAGGTTACACGGCCCAGTTCATCTAAGCGTTATTAATCGTCTCTGGAATCCTCTCCGTATCACTGCCTCTCCTAGCAGTAGCCCTTCGGCGGCGTCGGTCCGTACAGCACACCACAGCGTCTTCGGCGGCAGCCCCTTTCGGCTCGGCAGACCTCACGTCTTCGGCGGCCCGAATTCGGCGGCGACCCCTTTCGGCTCGGCACTTCTCTGTTATCGGCGGCCCGAATTCGGCGACCCGAACATCGGCTCGGCAGACTTCACGTCTTCGGCTCGGCCCGAATTCGGCGACCCGTCTTCGGCCCTCACGGCGTTGACCCAAGGACGAGTTAATAGGCTCAGATTGTCTGCATATATATGTGGTAATAATGCCCTGGTCTCGGGGGCGTATTATTACCTTACAGTGTAATATCAATTAATATCAATGATTTGTAATAGAATTCAAAGACTTGCGGCAAAGCATAATTCGAGCCCTGCGGCAATGTAAATATGTACAGTGGATGTAAGCTTGTATAATCCGTCACCTCTAGCCGAGGCCTGTGAATAACTGGTGTAGATGATTGTGATTAGATCTATTCCGTCCCTAAGGCCGACGATCTGGTGTCTGTGTGTGAGTATATGTAATCATGTAACATGGTATTTGTGTGATGGGCTGCAATGTGGGATATTTGGTGCTCTGTATTCCCCGTTGATGGACATCTCGTCTTCAGATACTGTGCGTGTTAGTATCTTATCCCCGTCTGGCGGTTCGTCTCGTCATCAGATACTGTGCGTGTTAGTATCTATTATCCCCAAGCTATGGCTTAGCTCTCGGCTTTCCAACCCTTCGGCGGATGGTTCGGCGCTGTTTCGGCAGTCAATTCGGCACTTTCGGCACTTTCGGCGCTTTCGGCACATTTGCGGCGATCCTGTCTCTGTGCTCTTCCGCACGATGTGCACCCGCCGATCGTCTGGGACAGATTGCCGAACGTCCATTTCTCCGCGTCTTATATAGGCTCTGGCTCCCATAATCCTTTGCGCGCCCAAACATGGCAGCCCCCATAAAACGAAAGTATAGACTCCGGCGGTGTTGGATTTCGTGTCAGATCAGCAGAGTTCGACTTCTCTCGCCCGGTTTCGATGCAAGATGCGTGTCAGGGACATTTACACGTCACTCGCTGAAAGTTTCAGCGCACAGTTAATACAGGTAAGTCGAATATCCACCATTATCGGTCCATTCACAATGCTATTTACACTGTCAGCATTAGAACGAAAATAACATTCTCCAGGTCATGGGCATTTTCGTCACACTACCCACGCCTTCGAAGACACGACGCCCTCGTCGTGGAGCTCGGCACAGCTACCAATCACCGGTGAGTAGAACGAACACGCAGTCTTTTATCCGAAAGTGTAAATAATCCACAGTATAATAACAAAGGCTTCAATACGGTAGAATTACATCAGACGTTCCTCCCAGCGGTCTGCTGGGTCGTCACTGAAGGAGGAGACATCAGGTCCCCTGCTTCACGGCACTGACCAAACACTGCCGA
Source organism: Hanleya hanleyi (assembly GCA_036873755.1). NCBI lineage: Eukaryota > Metazoa > Mollusca > Polyplacophora > Lepidopleurida > Hanleyidae > Hanleya > Hanleya hanleyi. The sequence continues at coordinate 4,204 of JAVTVY010007609.1, read as the reverse complement.
ATTACATTAATCCCGATAACGCGCGGGGCGTCTAATCACTCGACCTCGGATCGTCCGCCGCGGTTCTGTCTCGGCCTCGGCCGGGGGTAAAGCTTCCATGTCGAGATCCAATGGTGATGCAGACTGCAAATCAACCTCGAAATCGGCAAATCTCCGTGGTCGCCGTATCTCACGCCCGCCCCGGGTCAATCGAGGTCGCCGTTCAACAGTCGGCGTTCTGACGACAGTCGATGGTTCCATGGGGTAAGGAAAGATAGCCCCATGTCCGACGCTATCATCTGATTCTACATCTCCATCGTCGCCAGACGTTTCTTCAGACTCACTGGTGGACATCTCACGAGCATAGAAAGGCTTCAGCTTGTCATGGTGAACAACCCGGAGACCTCCGTCTTCATCTGCAATGCGGTAGGTCACGTCCGTGAGAGCTTCCTTTATCACGTATGGTCCTGCCCAGCGGTCTCGTAGTTTCCGATTCTCTCCACGTCTTGGAGCAGAAATGTACAGGTAAACCTGATCTCCAGGTTTATACTTTTGCGGAAAGGCCTTGCTATCATATACCCGCTTCTGGCGCCGCAGGCTCTTCCCAGTCACTTCTCGGGCGTTACGATGAATCTCGTCCATCTCGTCCCGTAGTTCTCCTACCCACTCCGTAGGTTCCACTTGCTGACGTGGAGGAGCTCCCAGTACCAAGTGAGACGGCAGAGAGACTTCTCTCCCGAACACCATCATATTCGGGGAGAACCCTGTCGTCTCATGGGCTGTGGCACGATAGGACATCACTACAAGCGGTATATGCAAGTCCCAGTCGCTTGGATGACGGTCAACACTGGCATGTAGCATTTGGGCTAATGTTCTGTTGAACCGCTCAATCATGCCATTCGATTGGGGGTGGTATGGCGTCGTCCTTGTCTTCCTCATCCCCAAAATTCGGCACATCCCTTTGAAGACACGGCTCTCAAACTGGCGGCCTTGGTCCGAATGGATCGCCATTGGAACACCGAACTTGGTCACATAGTGTTCCACCACAGCCTGTGCAACAGTAGTAGCTTCTTGGTTGGGCATGGCAACGGCTTCGACCCAACGGGTAAAATAGTCTCCGATGACCGCAATATACTGGTTTCCACTGCCCGTCTCTGGCATTGGCCCAAGGATGTCAACTGCAATCCTCTCTCCCGGACAACCAGTCATCTGTCCACTGTGTGGTCCTCGCGGTTTGCGTCCAGCCTGCTTTCTTCTGTTACATACATCGCAGCTTCGGCACCATTGGCGTATGTCCGTCTGCAGGCCAGGCCAGGTATAGGCCTGCCTCACCTTCGCTAAAGTCTTCTTTACTCCGAGATGTCCACCGGTGGGACCGTCGTGGCACTCTCTTAACACTTTACGGCGCAAGGAACGAGGTACTACCAACAGTCGTCGCTTGACCTTACCACGGTCATCCACCCAACGTCTAACCAGCAGCGAATCGCAAATCTCCAACATATCGAAGGCACCCCACAGGCTCTTCGTGACGAGTCCGTACGGACTGACGTCTTCTCGGTTTGGTCGGCTACCTTGCCGCACCCAGTCGAGAACAGGTTGTAGGTCGGGATCTTCGGCCTGGGCTCGGCCGAATCCTTCGGTTGGCGACACCATCTCAATCACACGGGCGGCTGCCTGAACGTCATCGCTGCTTGATCGACCACACTGTTTGCATGGGATACGACTCAGTGCATCGGCGTTACCATGTTTTCTACCCGGACGATGCTCGATGTTGAAATCGTAGACGCCAAGGGCCTGAATCCAACGGGCCAGCTGTCCCTCCGGTTCCTTGAACCGCATGAGCCATCTCAGCGAGCCGTGATCGGTGCGAAGCAAAAACTTCCGCCCAAACAGGTAGTGTCGAAAGCATTTGACGAAATGCACAACAGCCAGCAGTTCTCTTCTCGTCACACAGTAGGCTCGTTCGGCCTTCGACAACACACGGCTGGCGTATGCCACGACCTTCTCTTCTCCATCTATCACCTGTGACAAAACGGCCCCGATGCCATAGTTACTCGCGTCCGTGTCCAAAATGAAAGGGAGCTTAAAGTCTGGCATAGCAAGCACAGGCGCGGTTGTCAACTTGTCTTTCAGGGTGTCGAAGGCTTGCTGCGCTGTGTTGTCCCATATGAAGACTGTCTTCTTTTCAGTTAACGTATGCAGCGGCGCTGCAATGGTGGCAAAGTCCCGGATGAAACGTCGATAGTAGCTGCAGAGACCCAGGAAGCTCCGAACCTCGGTCTGCGAAACGGGTGGAGGCCAGTCTCGCACAGCACGGATCTTCTGTGGGTCTGTTCCAATCCCATTCTGTGATACTACGTGGCCCAGATACAGGACTTGTCGTGCCCCTATGACACACTTGGATGGCTTGAGCTTAAGACCATGCTGTTTCAACCTCTCGAAGACCCCATCAAGACGCTGAATCATCTCGTCAAACGTTCGTCCAAAAACGATGATATCGTCAAGGTAGACGAGACACGTATCATAATGGAGTCCTGCTAGGATGGCTTCCATTAGCCGCTCAAAGGTCCCGGGCGCATTGCACAGCCCGAACGGCATAACTCGGAACTGGTACAGACCTTTCCTGGTTGCAAAGGCTGTCTTGCATCTATCTTCGGGGGACACTTCAACTTGCCAGTACCCTGACATTAAGTCAAGGGTACTCCACCAACTTGCACCTGCTAAAGAATCCAGAGAGTCGTCGATCCTCGGCAACGGGTAAGCATCCTTCTCTGTGATCTTGTTCAAAGCACGGTAGTCAACGCAGAAGCGCATTTTCCCGTCCTTCTTTTTCACCAGAACTACCGGCGCTGACCACGGTCCACTGGATGGCTCGACCACACCCCGTTGTAACATGTCTTCAACTTGCTCATCGATCATTTCACGGGCGTGAATCGGCGGTCGCCTCGGGGGAATGCGGATGGGTGGTGCACTTCCAGTCTTTATGTGATGTTGTACCATCGTCGTTCGACCTAGATCAGTATCGTCCTTAGCGAACAGGTCAGTATATCGGGTGACCAAATCTTCTACAGCCAGGGCTTGGTCTGTCTCTAGGCCTTCGCTGGATCGTCGAACCAGATCTGTAAGGTGGTCTGGACATGCGCTGGTCGGCACGGCGAGTCTCGGTCTACTAGGTTTCGCACGGCTCGGCGTCGACGCTTCGGCCGCACTCGAAACTTGGTCTTCCACTACTTCTACTTCACCCATACGACCGCACAGCGTCCCGGCCTGGACTACAGTCGGATCTGAGGACAAGTTGAGGAACCTCAGAGTGACTTCGCAGTCGCGGTCAACCTCGGTGAGGACCCTGGCCACCATGGCTCCTGTCTTCTGGGTAAACTCCGGCTCGTTTTCAATCATCCCTACCTCGCCTGGTAGGCCCCCACGGACTTTTCCTGTCACAACGGCTTCGGCTCCAGCAGGAATAGTCACAGTCTCGGACACGGCTACACGGTAACAGCCTGCGCTCCCCACGACCTCGCATTGAATGTAGCGGCCACCGTACTTGACCCTGTGGCGCTCCGTGTCGATCTTGGTACAGTGGGTGCTGAGAAAATCGTACCCTAGAAGCGCGTCCACTGTCAGATCTCCGACTATCATCTTCTGTGTTCGTGTGGTACCGTCTATAGTGATTTTAAAATCAGCTTCACCTTTCAGGGGCATCAGCGTACCGTCAGCCATACGAATACTAGCGTAAGACGGGCTCCTCAGAGCTGGTCTGAACCGTGGACTCAGCTGCTGGTATACTTTCTCGCTCAGGAGGGAAATCGACGCCCCCGTGTCAACACAACACCACATCTTCACTGGCCCGATCTGGGCAGGTAAATAAAGTCCAGCTTCCCCGGAAGTATTAACTTTGGGAGGACTCTTGGGCGATCTCGGCGGTTTAGAGTCATCTGTTCTGGACACATCTGGACAGTCCGCCCGGTAATGACCCTCTCTGCCGCACGACCAGCAAGCATTACGTCGCTCCCGATTCCCATACGTCCGTTGTTGACCTCTCGCTCCCGATTCCCATACGTCCGTTGTTGACCTCTGGTGTATCTTTGTGGTCGTCGCCGTGGTTGAGGTTGAGACTTTCGCATTATTTCTTCCATCAATTCCTTGATCTGTTTTCTCAGGCGAGCTTCAGATTCTTCGTCATCCTCAGAGGTTGCAGCTAATCCCTCATCTTTACTAGAAACTG